>MU227491.1:4623989-4646219 GCA_018584345.1 Thuja plicata
ATAAATATGACCTCATAATTGCTTTTTCTCAATTATCTGAATATTAAATTCAATTATTGAAAATAACGATATTTATTTAATAATTAAATATTATTTAATTCCTTTTCATGTGTCTCAGCTAAAGAGGTTGAATTTAATTTAATTAAAGTGCTAGGAATTTATTAATTAAATTAATTCGATCATAGGGTTTGTTTAGCCAATAGATATTTAAGAATTAAATATGGTGTATGATTAATACAGATTTAGGATTTTCTACATTTGACACTTAGGTCGAGTAGAGTCAGTGAAAACTCAGAATTGCCTAGTACAATAGGACTTTGATGATTTAGCAGAGTGACAAATGCAACAAAATTGGTTAGGGTTGCAAGGTGCCAATTTTGGGGTGTTACAGTATATATGAGTGATCTTTTCTTTATGAAAACATGTGACAAAGATTGAAGACAAGAAGAAGTGAAAGTTGCAAGGCTTGTTTGGCTGTTGGATGTAGATCAGATTTTATGAGAAGAGTACTTTATTGGAACTGACCAAGCAAAGATAGTTGCTATCAAATAGTTCACTGGATTGTGTATTTTCTTTATACACTTGTTTGGATTGTAAATCCTTGAGGGTGGCTTTAACCTTCTTTGGGAAGTATTCCTTGGCAGTGAGCCTACTATTTCTTTTGAATCTTAACACGGTCTGTCTCCTAACAGGGACTATATACTGTAATGTTGTAACAAACTCCTAATAGGGATAAATCTTTTAATAGGGATACTATACTCTCAGTACATTATTTGTGGGTGTTAATTCCCACCGGGGTTTTACCTTTAACAGGGTTTCCTCAAAAAAAAATATTGTGTTATGGTGTTGGCATTTACTATGTTATCATTTACATTTGCAGATTTGTTTTATAAAGTTTAAAGTTTAATAATCTATATCACAACTGATTCACCCCCCTCTCAGTTGTCTTGTGGACTATTATTCCTAATAAAGGGGTCATTGGATCTACCTGAGCACCCAAGATTTTCTCAATTTGTGCTATTTTTTTCTCACAATCAGTGCTAGAAGAAACCCCTGTGGAAATAAATGCAAATATAAATAGCTAGTAACATCTTCTCGACATTAAATATTTTATTTCCTTTAATTGTTGAGCATTATTTCCAAGAGATATATTCTTCAGAATTACAAGGTGTATCATATTATATTTAAAAGGCATGTGAGAACCTAACAAATATATTAAGTCTGTGTCTGTCTTTGAAGGAATGTTAGCATATGTATTGCTATTGGAATACAACATCAACTTCATATAAAGTGCATGGTAAATATGTATAAATTTACTAATCAGACTGACTGAAATAGCCAAACCATTGGATAGAATACCGATGAAGCTGGCATCTATAAACTGCGCTAAAACTTGAAAGCAATAGAAATTGAGCTAAAGTAATTTTTAAGCATCTGATTGAGCCAACCAAAAATGGATCAAATAGAAACCTAGTATTCAATATTCTATCCAATAAATGGGATTTTCAATCAATCACAAGTTGGTAAAAAATGGAAGATTTCCCTATAATTGCAATAGCCATAGGCAAGGCAATTAAACAAAATACTGGGAGGATGATAAATTTTCCAATGCAAGGAAAATTGAATTCATCCAATGATCCAATAAAATGAAGGCCAACTAGGGGAATGCTATCACCATCTTACAAATCCTTCAAAACAATAAACCTTTCTCTCTGCTAAAGCATCACTCTAGGAGGCAACTATTATAGAGATTGGGAAGATAAGTGAAGTCACTACAAAGATTAACAAACTATAAAATGAGGTCTATGAATATTATTTGTAATGAAATCAACGATAAATGAGGCAACTCTTTGATTTACCAAAATAAAATTTGTCAAGATAATATTGCACCAGTATGGAATCAAACTCATCCGATGCTTCTACAAGTCAATATAAATAAGACTCAGATAGATCTGAAACAATTAAACAGTTGCAATAGTTTGGATCTCAATAGTTGGTGAAAAATCTCAAAGAAAAATGAAGGGAAAGCCAAATATCTTTGATACTATGTTGGAGTGATTCTTCCAATCCAGGATCACAACAACAACACCTTCCATAGAAAATAGAGAGACACTTATTCCACCAGGAAACAATATGATATTGAGATATTTTACAAATGTACAATTCAATTTCTTATATAGAGAACAGGGAGAAAAATGGAGAGTATAGGAGTAACCTATCTCAATGAGATATGGGAGTAGGGGAAATTACCCTAACACAAATACCAATGCACTTAGAAAATACTAAATAATAAAATATAATATCTACCTAAAGTAAGAGTAAATAATAATTACTCTAAAAATAACCATCATGTAAATAAAATAAAAAAAGATAAGCTCTATCATATATCTAAAAATTTGATTAGAATATCTTGCATTGTAGACTTAAGGACAATTGAATTAACCAACAATATTTAAATAATAAAACCAATGCTAGAAAAGGGAGGGGACATATAGTAGATTATAGTTTAGACATTAATGTGGAGTATTAAGACTACAGGTCAATTGGGTGCAACATATTCAACGTATAGGAGAACTAGCATTCTTCAAAGTGTATCCCTCTTTGAAATCTCACTATGAATTCCTTCTCAATACTCTCAAATTATTATCTTATGCCCATGACCATAGAGGATTAACAAATCTTTGGCCTACAACCTAATTGACAATAGCTCCAACACAAAATATGTATCCCCTTTTGCAAAAACCTAAGAAATCTTTCTTCAATTTACTTCATAAACACAAAGGGCTCTTCTCTTATAGCTAAGAAATGTGTACCTCATTTCTCCTCTTTTGCAATAGAGGTACTTGGTCATTATATGTCTACAAGAATTTCCTACTTTGAAAGGAAGGGAATAATTTTTAGGTTCAACTAGTTTTGATGGGCTCACTTCTTGAGTTTCATTACCTAATTTCAGAGTACTATAGCCTAGTGGCCTCATGTAAGGTTGAGAGTTACCCCTATTCTTATGGCTTCTTCATTATTTTTTGACTGTACTAAGTATTCAGGTGTTGAAAATGGGGGTTAGATGTCCTATCTATTTTTCCCTTGTTTCTTTCTTTCAAACCTCTATTTGAACCTATCATTGTTTCCACTGTCTGAATAAGACTTCCTTGTCTTCCCTTCCATATCTAATGTGACTCTCCCTATGAAATAATTGGTAGTATATGCGGCCATTTTATAAAATTGGATCCTAATACTAGATATTTCTCCCATAATTCCTACGTTTAGAATATTTTTGATGATTTGGAGCTCTCTAAACCATTTCCTACTCTTTTTTTTTTATGGTGCGTGAGTTGTTATGGAGAAAGATTCTGTACTACGAAGGGATAAATTTCTAGTGCAAATAATATTTTTTCTACAAGTCATTTGGCATCCTCTCTCCCCTATGGTTCTCATCATCATTCTTCTCCTAACTTGAGGAAGAATTTTGATCGTTGCCATCTCACTATTTTTCCTATTTCTTCAAATTTTGGGTAGAAGTCTTGCATGGAATTGATGCCTCCTCCTTCTTCTTGATTTTCTTTTTTGGAAGCTCACACCCTTTTCTCATGTGGCACATCCTCTGACCCTATTTATTGTCTCTCGAGCTCTGTCAAGCCAAATTTCTTAGATACCATGTTAGAGCAATTCTCGCATGCCAGGATCTAGACTATAACACCTTCCACATAGGATATATAGACAATTATTCCAATAGAAAATGATATGATATTTATAAGTTTTAAAAATGTACAATGCACTTTTGTATATAGAGAATATGGAGAAAAAAGGTGAGTATAGGAGGTTGGTGTCTCAATTAGATATGAGAGTAGGTAAAACTACGCTGACATTAATACCAATTCCCTTAGAAAATACTAAACAATGAAAGCTGATATATCCCTATGTGGAACTTAAGTAAGAGTAAATAATATTTACTTTAATAATAACCATCATCTAAATAATATAAAAATAGATAACCTGTATGCTAAAACTAAAATTTTGATTAGAAAATACCCAATTATAGAGTTAAGGACAATAGAATTATAAAATCATTCCAATAATAAAACCAATGCTTGAAAAGGGAGGGGAAATATTTCATATTATAGTTTAGAGATAAATTTGGAGTATTAAAAATCCAAATCACTTGGATACAACATTTAAAAGGAATAGGGGAACTAACATTCTCAAGAGTGTATCCCTATTTGAATGACTGCTATGGCCTGTTGCTCCCTATTTTCAAATCATCATTTTCTACCCAAGATCACGAGGGTTAATGGATCTCTAGCCTACAACCTGAATGACAATAGGTCCAAAGAAAAATATGCACCCCCTTTTGCAAAAACTTAAAAAATATTTTTTTCGTTTAACCAATAGAAACAAAGGGCTCTTTTGTTATAGCTAAGAAATGTGTACCTTGTGTCTCTTTTGTTCCAAAAGTGGTACTAGGTAATTATGTGTCTGACAAAATTTTGTACGTTGAAAAGAAGAGAATAATTTGTAGATTCAATCACTTGTGGTGGGCTCACTTCTTGAGGTGGATTATCTTATTTGAAAGAACTATACCCTATTGGCCTTAGGTAAGGTTGAGAATTACTTGTATTCTTGTAGATTATTCAATATTTATTAACTCTAATAAGGATTTAAACCAATTTTTTTACTATGGATGATTGAAAATTTGGGTCTCATGTCCTATCCCTTTTTCCCTTATTTCTCTGTTTCAAACCTCTAGTTGAATCTTTCATTGTTTTTCTATCCGAATAAGATTTCCTTTTCTTGCCCTCAATATCTGGTGTGACTCTACTTATGATACAATTGGTAATATATGGGACCATTTTCTCAAAGTGGATCCCGATACTAGATCTTTCTCCCATATTTCTACATTTAAAATACTTTTGAAAATCTCAATCTCTATAAAAAAAATCCTTCTTGCATTTCTCTTATGTTGGGTGAGTTGTTTTGGAGGCATATTCCATACTATAAATGGATCCCTTTCTAGTTCTTACAATATTCTAATACAATTTATTTGACATTTTCTCTCCCTTATGGTTATCATCATCATCATTCTCCTAATTGGTGGAAGAAAATGGACTGCTGCCATCTCATTTATTCCTACTTCTTCAAATTTTGGGTAGAAATATTTGGTGGAATCAATTCCTCCTCCTTCTTATTGATTGTCTATTTTGGTAGCTCACACCCTTGTACTTTCTCATATGGAACATATTGTGACCTCTTTTTCTAGTCTCTCGAGCTCTGGCCTCATCATTTCTATGGTTCTTGACTCTCTATCACTAAGCTATTGTGTTCCCTCCCAAATTTTGGTTTCTCATTTAGGATATTTTTTTTGTCTCTAATGGTTCATCAATAATTTCTCTATTAGTTTCTCTTGTGAAATATGCTTCCTCTTAGACTTATTATTCTAATAAGAAGAAGAACCGATCTCTTACAAATACTAAGATTGTTCCAATGGGACTAGCCTCAACATGTCCAAGATACCATAATTTGGAAATATATGTATGAGATTTAAATTATGGTGGATAATTGGGCCTTTATTAGAGGATAGGTTGGGGACCTCTACGAGTTGATTCCCTCAAAAGAATAAAATAAATAAATATTGTAGTCCATTACTAATGTTTACAAAATGAGGATCAGGTTAATAGGAAGATGTAAGAGATTTTCAATTTCATTAAGTACATGATGCATAGGACATTGGGATCTCTCTAGATTGTATAAGATGAACTTGAACACAGGTAGGGAAAAAGGAAGATGAAATAAATGACAACTATGAGGGAGATGGAAGATCCTACTACACACTGTGACATTGATATACTTATTTTTCATCCTATTCTAAGTCACAATTATACTGACAATGATGATTTGAATTATTATCTATTGGTCTACATCTGGCTAGAGTTTTATGGTCACACCACTCAAATAATAATAGGAAGTATTCCAAAATAGAAGCATTAGAGGCATCTAAACCAAAAAAATTGGAATTGGTCTACAAAGTTGACTTTGGATTCTTCCAATCTTTGTAATGAATTCATTATTGTTTGAGTAAAAAAAATTAAATGTGTCTATATGCTATAACATGATAAATATCAAGGACACAATTCTCAATGGAGATACAAACTCTTATTTCAGTCAAATCTGAAATAGCATTTCCAAAAAGCATATTATGGGCAGCATAAAAGGATTAACTTTCATGCTTGTAGTCTTGTAGATATTAATTTGGATAGCTAGACATGAATATAAGGACCTACCTTGGAAATGAAGTAACCACAAGTATATTTTATTGGATGCTTCAACAACGATAGGTTCCTTCAAATGTAGGCCTTTGTCCTTCCATTTGTAATAACAATAGTGAAGATTAGTTCAGAATACAAATTTTCTCTATTTACACTAAGATTAATCAACAACTGTCAAACAACGACTATTTTCTAACATTGCAATATAGTTGAAAGTACATTTGATAGTAGCTATTTGAAGCATGGTAGATTTGATTGGTCTAGTAGCCCATTTGATATAAAATTTCCAATATGTGTTCGTCTTTTAATTTGCACCTACCAACGCAACAAAAATTAAATACATAACAAATGTGTGTAGTAAAAATGTTGTTCAAGTTCGAAGTGGCAATGTAATTTTTAAAACATATACTTGTTATTTACAATCTTTACAATTTTTTGCTAGGGTGTTTCATTCTCATGCTGAATAAAATTTAATTTTGTATTGCTGGTCACTCTTGAACTCAAGGAAAATGATTGTGTGCATTTTTACTGAGAACATATCCTACAACTACACACTTTCACTATCTATCTAAAAGAAAAAGTTGAATACTACAGGTACATATAAAGGATTGGATAGGTTAAACCATGCATTGCAAACTTTCCAAGTTGTGCGACTAGTCACCATTTTTCTTACTCACAATTTTTCAAAGTAAACATGCCAAGTCCCAGACTCCCAAGTGTCAATTTTGTATGCAGTATTTTAGGTCAAGCCTTTACTGAGTCTAGACAAGATTTCTATTAAGTACTCAACAAACCAGAGGGTTTGACATGTGAATATGCCAAATACACCAAAAATGTTGAAACAACATGTTTTCATGGTTTTATAAACTCTTCCCACCCCTGCTAGACAAACACACTATAATTTCCCCTTTTAGGATATACTTGACTTTCTTCCAAAATAACAATTTCAACAATACAAATTTATGTGGACTTCACAAAAAATATAATTAATTAACATCGAGCATTAATATCATGAATAATCCCTATTAAAAACAATTATCCTAAATGCATTGGATTCATTTCATAGCATCAAAGGGTTTTATTGTTTGCCAGAACTTACATGTGGTGTCGACAGATGCGTTCTGTGGTATGAATCCAAGCTCTACCTAAAAGATAATTATAAGGAAGAGACCCTGACATAGAAAATACTAGGGTTAGAATCATGACATGTCCAACGTTTAAATTCAATAACACAGTGCCTAAAGATTTTTTTAGGTATTATCAAAACCAAAAATAAATAATGAAGATGAATCGAAAGAGTTATTATCCACCTTAATCTTGGGTAACAAACCTAAACCAAAAACATTGAGTGTTGAACTGGTATCAATGATAGTTTGTCATGATTCCTTCCCTCCTTTAGCTCTACTTTGCGGAATAACAAACATTGAGTGTTGAACTAGTATCAATGATGGTTTTTCATGCCCTCCTTCCCTCCTTCAGCTCTGCTTTACAAAATAACAAAATAAAATAAAATGAAACCGTCTTTTTTTTAAAAAGTTATATGCCCGTGTTGGTTGTAATTACGAAGACAGTAATGGTTGTCATAATTCTGACCAACATGGGAATGGATTAAAAAAAATATCAAATTTTTCCTTTTATAAACCAACCAAGCAAAACCATTTTAATGCTTGGTCAGAAATGTTGGTCGGAAATGTGGGTCAAATGTACTAGTGAGAAATGATCCCTATTCACTTTTGGTGCTTCCCTCTTATACATCTTTAGATCTTAACTCAAGTCCTTTTAAACTTATCACTTCAGAGTAACTTAGCTCTGATACCAATTGTTGGTCCCACTGAAAGGGGGGATGAATCAGACAAATAAAAAATTAAACACTTTAAAACTGAACTCACTGATTCACTCGGTAATACTGAATACAATAAATAAACAATTCACCAATAACCTCAACAACTTAAAAAAAAATACATCTCATATAAGTAAATCAATCATTCAAACTTAGCAACATCAAATTAAGTCAAATAACTCCAAATTGAACTACGTTGACACCAGATTTAATGAGGAAACCCAATTTGGGAAAAACCTTTGTCGGAATTGTAACCCACAATAAAAATGTACCCTTCTAAATTACGCTCAGTTTAGAAATTATCCTATTAAATATTACAAACACATTTTCTAGTTGTGACCCTATTAGGGGATTTACCTCAAATTTGTTAAGATCTTCACCTTGTTAGGAGTGGCATTGTTAGAGGTCTTTAAACACTCTTTTGGAATGTCACCTAAGTCTAGGTTTTACAAATAGGACTATTAAATCCACTCAGTTAAGAGATTTCTCTATTACAAATATTAATAAGAAACAATAAACTTTTATCTGTAAATATAGAAACTACCTTTTCTTGTGTTAGATCCTTTATGCTTAATTGAATACTGAAACCACATACTCCATTGATCTCTTTCTCAGACTATAGATTCTTCAATCTGTATTTCTTTGTTTTGCTCGGTAAATTTTGTTCTTCAGCTTCTTCTTCTTCTCTTTTGAATTTGCTAGTAGCATACTCTGTTTATATTTCTCATTCTTTATATAGACATACTTTTTCCTCTTAATATCCTTAATTTGATTTTCCTTCATTTGTGCTCAATCGTTCGATGATCTTCTTCATATTTCTCAACTCAGTAAACCATCTCACTTTTACCTCAGAACTTGTACTTTTCTTAGAACTCTTCACAATTCAGTTTAATCGCTTGATATTTGCCTTAGATCTTCTCATTGAATTTTCCCATTTGCAAATCTTATAAAAAACATCATTTAATTCTTTGTCTCATCTAGGTCATCATCGCTTCGTATTAAATTCAATCTTATCATCATTTATTATCAATATCTTGTACTCGGTAAAACTTTCTTTGTAACTCGGTAATTGAATTCATTCACTGTTCGGTGTCTAACTCATCTTCGGTGCTCGGTGCTTAATTTTCTCTTGGTTCTCAGTAACTTGTGATCGACTCACATAAAATTCTACCGACTAACTATGTCTATCTCGGTAAAGTAACTCTTTCAGTCATAACTTTAATTCTTTGCAGTTTCTGACTTGATCAATCAAATGTACTGATTTGATAACATTAAATATATAGTAGAAAATAACTATATCATCATTACTTCATCATTGTCTGATCTATATTTTTCACCCATTTAACTTCTACACTTAAGATATGGTAACATAATAAAAATCAATTAATCAATTGCTTGACATCAATGACAAAACAATAACTGATCTAACCATTTCTACAATCATGATACTCAGTATCACTCGATCTTCATCATCTCCATCAGATATTCATCAATTAATCAACATTGTAAAATCTAAATTCTTTCTCTCTTTACATTTTATACTACACACATATATATATGGTTGAATGGTTTTCACAACCCTTTAGGGTGAAAAGACACCACCATATTAAAAATGTTTTTGAAAAATTAATCAACTAATTAAAGAATAAGTACCTATCTTTCAGATTTGGGTTTGGGAGGAAACCTAAAACACTTTTTGAAAAGATAAGATTTTTATTGAAGCTTGGAAATCGGATTTTATGAGCTGGGTCATTTTTAAATTTTTAAATTTATATTATTTTAATCCTTTGACAACATCATTGTTTCAACATGTTGAAATTACAGCATTTCTGAAGCATATTTTCTCAAGGATTTTATCCTTATCTAGAAATCTAAATTTTGCAAAAATTTAGAGCTCCAACAGGGTCTCCAAGGGACACCCAACACATATATTACCCATACCAATAGTCACATACATCATATTGGAGTTAGTCATCTAATGTCACTAATGATCAACAACATTCTCTAAGATGGTCTAACCTAAGATGAGATTATATGCCACTTGTAGAACCCTTAGAAGTTGTCTTGAGAAAATTTGTCCAAACCAGCGCTATCACACTACTAGAAATAAGACATTATGAATGATGTTCATTCAAGCCTGGGTGGTGGAATGATAACCATTTATGCAGTTACCACTGCACCAAAGGACATAAAATTGAGAATTATTATTAGCTTACAAATATAGTCCAAGATCTAATTGAGCATGGCAAAATTGAAGTCATTAACAACTCTAGTGTGTCTAATAAGAATCATGCAATTTTTAAGAAACCACTATAGGATCATGATAAAGGAAAATCTTCCTCCTTGGGAAAACACAAAAAGGATTACTACATAGATTATGCCCACAAACATGTTGTTAATCACATCTAGATTGAGTTAGATTATACCCTAAATACTTTTATCGTTAAGGGAAAATATTTTGAATGTGTCATAACCACCTGTCATACAAAAATCATAGTCCAATGTACCCCCTCAAAATAGTTGATACCATCTAAATCCTCTATTTTTGTATCAATTCAGTATAGTCTATTAGATCACCTCAAGAAGACCTCTATGTAGATATCCATATTTGAGTTGCTATGAATTTTTCCTAATCATAAAGAAGCTATGCTCCATGGATTTTCGGGGATGGGGATGTTTTAGGGGACAGGGACGTGTTTCCAGTATGGGTACAGTTCAAAGCCAAAATTTAGGGGATGAGACCTTAGGGGACGACGATTAAAAATATAGGGGAATTTTTATACATATAGAGAGAATTCAAATATGCATATCATAAAATTGATAAACCATTCATCATAGACATTTTAGAGGCTTAATACATAGAAAATTAACAAAATTCAAATACTAAGTACTTTCAATGTAAAAATATGGCATACATATAGCAAAAAATCCCAAAGGCTCCAAGTATAATGCATGCAATCAAAATAACGTAAAGAGAAGTCCAACTAAAATACTAAAAGAAAATAGTAAACAATAACATAGAAGTTCAAATCCATAATCAGATGTCCATAATAATCAAAATTAATAATGTATCTATAAATAGACTAAAAGTATATGCCAAATATATGGTTATCCTCTAGGAATCTAAATCATCATCAAAGTCAGTCTCTGAGTCACTCGTAGGCTGAGGGTCTTCCTCCTCAACCTGCATAGCATCCTCGGGATTAACGTCCCAACATAATGTTGTAGTCTGACGATACTAAACACCCAACCGATCCTATAGACACAATGCACTGTGAACAACCACTAACTTCTACGATTGTCTAGAGGTAAGGTTGTTCCTCTTGACTGATTGGATGAAGCTATATGTGGACCAATTCCACTATGTAGCAGAGGAAATCGCAACCTATGAAAGAAGATGAGTGACAATAATTTTCAGCTCAGGTGCATATCTACCATGCCATGTCCACCATCCAATAGGGTCCCTTTGAGCTAATGTAGCTTTATCCGTCTTCATCTCTATTCTATTAAAAATTGGACCACGAAGGTTGGAAAATTCAATCCACTGTTCCTGAATCTACCAGCAGCATCTTTATTGTACATTTTTTCAAGGGCCTTGAAGAAGCCCTCCTTCACCTGAGTTGAACAAATACAAAACATATTAAATTAGAAAATGTCAAAAAATGATTAATAAACATTGAAGATTGAAGAGATCTACTTTGCAGCTTGCTATTTCACATTTAAATTGAAAACTTGAGATTTTAGATTTGAGACTCACCTCCTCATCCCTAGATGGAGCCACTCTCCCAGGTCTTGGTGCATACCATTTAGGATTGATAGCATAGGCTTCCATATGAAGCAAGGTGTTCATAATGTTCCACCATCGCATCACAATGGGCTTAAAATGCTCCTCATAAAACCCCAAAGTAGGGTCCTTGGCATGAATAACTTGCTTGATCTACCCAAACTTGCTTGATCTACCCAGACATGCTATCAAAGGTCTCGTAAATATATCCAAGGCTAGGAGAGTCAATATCATCATATCTAATGACCCACACAATAGGGTCAATGAAGGAGCAAATGTTTGTGCAAATGCAAGCAAGTTACAAGTTAGAAACACCATAAATTTTAAAAGTCTTATTTTTTAAATAATAAAATCAGCAAATGCTAAAATGAGAAATAATTTTATTAAATTGACATAACAATTATCTAATTTTCTTACCTCATTGTAGACCACCACTTATCATCAAGGACTCTTTGTTTCACACTTCTTCCATCCAGTGTGCTTGATTCATGCCATCTATTCCACTCTGCATTGACCACCATGGATTGTAAGGCCTCTTGGACTTCAAGCATCCTGTCCAACAAAATAAAGTATCTAGCATATCTAGTCTCCACAGGCTTGAGGAATTCTTTCTTGGAAAATGCCCTAAATAATGCAAGAGATGTGTGATGATTGCAAATAAACATTTGCACATCTCTAGCCTAAGATACTGTAGCCTTTATCCAATTCAATTTTTCCAATGTCCTTCAAGGTGTTGTTAAATGCATGTACACAACATGCGGTCCAAAAAATGTGCCTATAAGTACTCTCCACCATCAATCCAGCTCACTTACACACGCGAGCTAAATCAGTGACTACTTGCACAACATTTGAAGGTCAAACCTCTTCTATAGAATCCTTCAAAATCATAAATTGGAAGGATTCATCCTTCCTTTTCCCTGAACAATCAATAGCTCTAAGAAAATAAGAACATGATGTGCTAGTGACAATAAGATTGATAAGTTGCTGATGTTTGATATCGGTCCACCCGTCCATGATGATAGAGAATCCTTCAGTCATCCATGTTTGTCTCATATCCTCCATTAAAATCATTACTTTTGAATACTCTTTATCAAGGACAGTGGTGCGTAGTTTTGTCTCTCTAGGTGGTACAAATGAGGGACCAACAACATATATATCTTTGCACATTTTTTTATAAAATGAGGAACGTGACACATGGAATGGTATACTAGGAGAAAAAATAAACCTACCAATAGATTCTTCAGCCTTCTCTTTTGCTTGTACATTAAAAAAATCAGCAACATTTGTTTCTCTTTTGGTCTTCTTTCCCTTTCCACTATTAGTAGTGGGAGTGGTAGTGGTTGTGCTAATCATAGGCATATTGGCTTGCACATTCTCTATTGGACTCCCCATTTTCAATTCCTCCCCCTCCACGTGCAATCTAGCGGCCTAAATTTTTTCCTCTTGTTTAATAAATTTGCATCCTTTGACTCCTTTCCCACCTATCCATAAAATATGGAAATACACTCTAGTGTAGCTCCTGAAATGATGTTTCTTACATATATGGCACTCTCATTCCCTACTACCCCCTATATTTTTCTCTTATTCTTGTCTAGTCTTGAGGCAAATTTTAGGAGAGTTTCTTAGGGTTGAATGGGCCTTTGGCATTTTTTTTAAGGATTTGGGAAGGACACTCAAATGGATTAGAGGTTGATGCATCTTCTCTATGAACATCCACATTAGTTGAGGAACCCCCTATGGATGCCCAAGAACTAGGTATTTTTCTTTGTGATATTTGAGTTTCTTTCATAGAAACATCCATACTATCACTAATTCCCTCATAATCACTCTCACTGCTACTCATGTTTTCAGATTTTGAAATGTAATATAGTGCTGCAAGTTATTAAAAAATGATATTTCAATGTTTCATCTAAAATTCCCTCTCTATGTGATGAAAATTTGAAAAATGGAAACAAATGGAAAAAAAATTTGAAACAAACAAAAGCAAAATGAAATGCATACCTAGAATGAAGAAGATATGAAGGCAAAACCTCCTCTTGCAACTCCAAAATGCAATCTTTCCTCATTGTTGTTTCTGCTCTATGTTTTCCTCTTCCTCTTAGAAAATTTGATAAAACTAAAAATAAGATTATTATCCAAGCCTACAATGATGTTGAACACCCTTCTAAAAGATTCATTACATTACTAGTCAAAATAGGAAAATTCATTCATGAGACTACTTTTCAAGTCTTGGATTTGGAACTTGGTTACAATATGCTTCTTGGACAACCCTAGAGTCATGCCATGCAGACTAGCCTATCACCAATGCCTAACATTCCCTCATAATAGGATTGGGATTACTATTCCACATGATAGAGATCCATCCCTAAACTGAACTAATATCAAAGGATCCATTGCAAACTAGGTACCAATTAATCAAGATGTATCCATACACTCATCATCCAAGTACCTTGATACATATATTTTGTCTAAGTCCACTGCCCCATCAACATTAGAGCTCAATATCAATGTGGAAGATAAGGGTTGTGGGGATTACACCTATGCAAATTCCTTTTGTGTAGGAAAATTACCTGTCTCACCAAGAACTTATGGATAGCCAAAGAAAACCCTCAAGAGAAAGCATAAGTTATACATTCAGTATGAACCCCCAAGCATGTTCAAAATATGGGGTGTCTTGATGAAGAATCTATAGAAGAAGATTTATCCTATTGGTTATATAAAGATGAAGAAACCCTCCCTATCACAATACTTGTCCATCACTATAAAAGAGGATACATCATCATGAAAAAACAAGGTTATAATGGATGTAGTGGCCTCAAAAAATAGAATGGAGTTATAGAGCCAATATTTCCCAAAGATAATCCTAAGTTTCAAGGTTTGGGGTACTAACTGCGTGATGAAAGTACCCCAAATACTCATTTGCCTCCCCAAGATGACATGTGTGCCTTTGAAGAAGTTGATACAAATGAGCAGTACCACCACAGGATTGATTCTAATGAATATCATGAATGGGATACCCTAAAACCTCAAGTACCCTTTGTCTAAATAATATATTTTCCCAATTTGATTGATTATCCTTACGTAATAGGCCCCCAAATTGATGAGCTTGGATAGAAGAATTTTAGAATTAATCTGATACTTCTGAGACTTTCTAGTCTAAATCTCACGATTCATTATTTGAATCTCATATTAACTGTTGGATTAATCTATAGAAATGTGAGTTCTAAGAGGGGAGGGATGAATCATTACTGATAAGACTTTTTAAATACTATTCTTTACTCTTCATTGAACTAAATATCATTCATAGAAATATTGAAAGGCATATAACATATATTAGAAAACCATGACACATAACACCATGATTTTTGGTCACATAGAAATCCTTGGTTAGAGGAAAAAACTATAGTGGGGATGACACCCACAATCCTTCATTTCTGCAGGATAAAGGTTTCTCAATTAGAGCTACAATGTTAGCTACTTCTGATAGCTTACCCTGTTAGGAGTATTATAACTGGTTAAAAGTACAAAAGACTTATTCAGTCTATTTAGTTAAAGGATTTTAAAATCTCTCATCTAAGAAATGTACCTAGTTAGAGGATTTACAAAATAAGACCTGTTAGGGCCTACCCACTGAATGGGATTTCTACTCTACTAACTATTACAAAAAATTTGGCATCAACCATAATGTTGTTCAGACGCTTTATGCTCTTCAAGTGCATTGCCTCTTTCTGCACTCAGTAACTTATCTGTTCTAAACCTTAGAATATCTACATTCTAACTCCTTTAGCTCTGTTGCTATAGTTTATTTTGTCTCTAAAATATTCACCATCACTCTGTCATCTCTTTTTTTTGTTCATTTTATATGATCTTAAGGTGGTTAACCTAGTTTAGATCCTTCTCCTTCTACGGTGGAGGTGAGGCAATGCAAGGTTGGTTTCATTTCCAACGCATTTAATATACTTGAATATCATTGGTTGAATTGCCTCGTGATCATGTACAATCATATTAGTGTTGTCCCAATGTTGTACCTAACTTCTATCTTGAATACTATGAAATATTTCCCACTCGACGCCCAGGTTTAGTGTATTCAAATTTGAAATGTTATGTCAGCTCTAGTGTGTTCAATAATGTGATTTTATCTTACTCGGTGACATAACATCTTCTCGGTGACTAAATCTACTCTATGACTTGGTGACTAACTCTTCTCGGTAACTTGCTACTATTCGGTGTTCGATGTCATTGATACTCTACTTTACCAACTATTTGTCTTAGTGTGTTCTCTCTCTTTATCAATTTTCCTCATTTAATATTATGACTTTGACAAAACTAATGACAACAAAATATGTCATATGAGTATCAATCTCCCCCTTTGGCATTAGTTGGCATTTTGACAAAAAACTTCAAAGTTATCAAAATTTTGTGTAAATCCCCCTATACATATGCTTATATCTTCCTTATACTTACATCTCCCTTATGTGCTATATTAATACATACTATATTATCCCCCTTTTTTGACAAATATGCCAAAATTAAAATTGCTTAGGGCTCGGTAGGATATATTATACCTTATAAAAATGTGAGCGTACTTCTTCTATACATCGGCTAGGGATGACTCCTATGCATCTTTGAGTGTTTGAAGTATAACCATTTGAGTAGCAATATCAGACACCATTCCAATAATGGTGTCCAGGGGACTATCATCAGGGGTGTTGACCAAATCCTTAGACTTCTTCAAATGCCTTTGCATTGATTCAATGTGGGGAATCAACAATGCTTGCAGCTCTTGAAGTTCCATCCTTCTCTTATTCTCTTCTTGTCTTAGTTATTTTTGCATCCCCATCAAGTGTTTCAACCTTGACTAATAGACTTGTAAAGAACTAGGCTTGGTAGAAACATTTTTCAGTTGCTTGGTCAACTCGGTCTTAACAGACTTGTCTTTCTTCTTGATATCCTTGATAAAGTTTGAATTAGAATAAAATTTTTGAAATATTGAAAGTATTTGAGACAACTTAGTGTCAATCTCGGTAGATCCCTTAGAAAGTGATACCTTATCAATTGTAATGTTGTCTAGAATGGATGCAAACATTTTCAGTTCCATCTTCCTCAAATGAACCTTCATCATGTAGTTAGCAGTGTCTTGATTTGGATTTTGGACTTTCTCCACTAGTCCTTCTACTTGACTAATGATATCTTCTATTTCATCAACATTGGCTTTTGGGAAAATTTCATGGAAGACATCCTTGACACTTTCCAATACATCAATCTTCTTCCTCTTTTGAAGTATTTTGTTTTGCATTTCCTTAAGTTTCACTAATTTTGCATACTCGTTCATTTTATCATAGTCCATAGTAGATAGGTCAACATTTGGTAAAATGATTGGTTGACTCATATCTACATGTTTCCTCTTCTTTGATTTATTCTTCTTTGCTAACTTCTTTGGGGAATGTGATGCCTTCAGTGCATTAGATGTTGTCTTTGTCATACTTGTTTTAGCTCTTTTCTCTTCTTGTTTGTTTTCTTCCTTCTTCTCTTCATGTTCCCCTTCTGCTTTCTTTTCTCCTAGTGTGTCATGTTTCTTCTATGTGTGTTTCTCGACTTCCTTTTGATTACTTTGTTCCTTTAGCACATATTTTTTGGGCTCTTGTTGTTGTGCAATGGACTCGGTTGGGGGAACCGATTCGGTGTTCGGTGTTGTTGGTTTCTCAGTAGTTGTAACCTTCTTAGTTTCCTTGTCTTTCTAAACATCATTTTCCTTCTATGTTTCCTTTTCCTTCTCTGTTTCCTTTGTTTGGTTGGTTGTAGCATGATATGTATCCATAGAAACTGGATCATTATCACCTTGAGTTTTGTGATAATGTAGTACTTGTTCCAATATAGGTTGTAGAGTAGGATGAGTAGTAGCCTTATCATTGATGTCCATTTGTTCTATATTGATGTCCTCAGTTACCATAACATTCTCATCTTGTGATGTATCATCTTCGGGATCTTTGTCAGTAATATCCTCAATAATAAATTTATCGGTGTCAATTTTCAAATCAATAGGATTATTCTTATCTTGATTATTTGTTACAACTTCATTGGTTAAGCTTTCCTTTACTTTCTCAGCTCAAGATTCAGGATATTTGAAGTTGAATATCTCTCTCCATTTTGCATCAGTTTCCAAGTGTAATTGCTCCAAGTCTCCTTTCATAATCCTTAAAGATCTTCCTTTTGCAAGAAATTGTTTAGAGTGTAGTTTCAAAGTCTCTTCAATTTCTTCAATAGATAGATTTGGTATAGTTGACACGAGAGATCTTTCTCTTCATTTGTTTTTCAGCATTCATAGCATATTTCCATCTTGCATCTCTGTTGTTGTATAGCTCAATAGACAAAAACATGATAACTTCAAGTGGTGTGTATCTAAATTTGTGTAAAGAGTAAGCAATTGCATCTTTAATTTTTACCTTGTTCTCTTTACTTTGAGTGTTGTAATTTTCTCACTTCATTCCTCTGAACATTCCATTCTTCTTCATTGTGTCTAACATTTCATCTAAACTTACTAGTGGTGGAGGTGTGTTTTTCACAACTTTTAATTTTCTCATATCTTCAGTCTTTGTGTCACTTTGTGGTGGTATCTTGAATATTCTTCTTGATCTAGTGTTTGCCTTCTTGCTTCTTACATATGTCTTCTCTTTCAATTCAACATAATTCTTCTTTTCTTTCGGTGATGTTGTAGACCTTGTTAATGATCTAGTAGATTTGGGGCTTAGTGAAGGCTTAAATACTTGTGGTTTATTTATTTCCACTTTAGAGGGTTTTGCCTCATCTTCTTCATTATCAATTCCAAAATCCTTAGTTAGATTAGCATTTATCTTGCTAGATTTTCTTTGAACTTTAAGTTCCAAGATACCTTGCTTTATCTTATTCTTAAATTCTTCATGTGTTCCATACCTTTTGGCTCTTTTATCAATAGGTTTATCTAACATAGACTCAATTTTTTGAGATGCAATGTCTATGTCCATCTCATATCCCATAGGATCTAGACATATGCTCCTAGGCTCAACGACGTTGATAATGCATGAGTTAGTGTCTACCTCAAAACAAATAGAATCATGATATTTCTCAACTAATTGAGATAGAACTCTAAATTTATGATGCATCCTAGCTTGGAATTCGGTGAAGTAGTCATTCATAACAATGTCAAGATTCTCTCCTAGACTCTGAATATATTCATTGATTTGATAAATGACTGGTTTATCAATATTCCATTTCACACTTCCAACTGATGGAAAAAAATTCTCAAAGTAAAAGTATATGCATACTATTAGTGAGCCAAACTTCAATGTATTTGTCTTGGCTTTCCTTATAGTGTTCATGTTGTCTTCAAGTTGTTTCAACAATATCTCACATAGATCAATCTACATATCTTTCTTTACAATCTTGTAAGCTAGATAAACAGCTCCAAAAGGTATGTTGTCCACTCGGGATGATTGGAATACTCGGTAGGACAAGATGTTACATGAAAATTTTAAATTGGGGTCTTCAATAGTAGAAATATTTAGACCTCTCTGATCCCATTTGGCTTTGGTTAACTCACTCAGCTTGATCTTCTAAATCTGTCTTATAACCTTTGGCTTGTCTCCAATTGGGTAACCATTCACAATGTGTAACACATCCTTTTGATCTTCATGGGTTGATCTAGCCACATACATTGGTCATCTACTTGGATAAGGACCATCCTTATCAACTGGGTCTTGAATACCTTTGAAATGTGTAGGGAATGTGTCAAACCTTTTGAATCCAGATGAACATGATCGCTCTCTAGTTTCTCGTCTGCACATAACTTCTAATAAGATGAATCAATCTATTCTTCACAAATATCCTCAACCTTACAATGGGTGAAAGTTCACACATCTTCGATCAATAAAACTCTATCAAGAATGGAAAAAAGTGCTCCCATCATGTCTTGTTAAGCTACCTTTGCAGGAGGTAGCTTTCCCTTAGGATTCACGGGCTCAACATTCTCAACCACAACTTGATGACATGTAACTGATTGAATGTTTGAAGATGTTAAGTTGATGATCATGCAAGGAATTAAATTAGTTAATGTATTGTATTGTCATTGATGTCAACTTGATATAATCTGCATGGTCATGGAAATACTGCCAAAGACTTCAAAGAACTAATGAATCAAGGCTATGCTTTCAGCAATGCATATAAGTCAAGTATTCACTGAGTGACTATATACACCGATGGAGTGCACACCGATGGTCAGAGTAAAAGAGTAAGTCACAGTGTTTCCCGACGAACAAATGCACAACATTACCGATGAGCAGAGTTACAATGTTTCCCGAAGGAGAAGACAAGGACGGAGATCCCGATGACAACTGAAGTCACACCGACGGAACAGTTGGTTATCACCGATGACTAACTAAAGTGTTGACTGACAGAACAGAGAATTCATAGAATGACAAAATGCTTAGTTGTCAAGAAGCTAAAGATAGACATAACAGATAATTATCATTTTTTTAATCATCCAGATAAAGTCAGAGATAAGTAATTTATTTAAAGCTGATTTGTCCAGTTGGCAAGAAGATCTCTACGAGATTAGACTAGAGTTTTCTTTTAATCTATTGGCAAGAATTGTGGAACATGCCAAGAATCAAGAAAGCCAAGAAAGGGGGAAATCATGTCTATATAGAGACAAACCCAATTCATTACAAATTGTGGGGTGAACAAGAGAAGAGGAGAGATGCTAAAGAAAATCTGAAGGAGAAGAAAGTCTTCTTTCAATCCTGATCAACAAGCTAAAGAAAGAGCTAGATTCTGCAGACATCGAAGAATAGTGAGATAAGCATCACAGAGAAGAATAGTGTGGAGCAAAGGTATAATTAATTACATTGATTAGTGAGGTAATGGACTTACAATAGATCTGAAAATCTCCAATTGATTTGTATGTATGAATAGATCATTAGTGTTTCAATTTAACCATTGAAGCATAAAGCCTCTTAACCGAGCAAGACTTAAAAGTCTTTTACAATTGAGATACATCCCAAGGAGTATCAAAAAGTTTGATCATGAAAGTAGCATTGGATATGCCTGATACCTGTTGACAGGCCAAGTGAGTGTTTGATCAAGGATGGTAGCATTAGATGCCAGATACTAGGTGAAAAAATATATTTTAAATCCTCTAACAAGGTCACACCTAACAATGTGTTTGTAACCTTTAATAGGGTTGGCTCTTAACAGGTCTCACTTCAGAAGAGTGAAAATTTGGGGTACCGGTCCCAGTGGTTTTTTTCCTAAAAGGGTTTCCACATTAAAAATCTACGTGTTATGTGTGTATGATTCATTTCTTTATTGTTTTGCATCTCACATATTTAATTATGGATTGATCGGTATACTCTGCATAATTGTTGTGTTTTGGTAAATAGATGACTTCTTATCGGTAAACATACAGAAGAAGGTTTAACAAAGCAATTCGACAAGTAGTAAATTGATAAAAGTATTTCAAGGCATTCATCTTGTAGGACAGAAGATAACTAGAGGCATAATTTGTGGTTATATGTTTAAAGGGTTGATTTAAGGATTAATTTTTGAGGCCACTGATTCACCCCNCCCCCCCCCCCCCCCCCCCCCCCCCTCTCAGTTATTACTAACAATTGGTATCAAAGCTTGTGTGCTTAGAAGGAAGGTTTCAAGACCTAAGCTAAATATCGAAAGATGAACAGGCGAGATGTGCCCAAGTTGAACAAAGATAATTTTGCTTCATGGTAGAGTACAATAATACTCCACTTATCAGGTATTGGTAATTATATTACTCAATAATTAGATACCGAATATGTGTTGCCCATAGGAGCACCAACAATTGAACAATTGAGAGAGAAGCATGAGCATAACTGCATGATGATAGAGCTTGCTTCCTCACTCTCCAATGTTGAATTTGAAGATGTCAAAACCTACAACACTGCAAAGCAGATGTGGGACAAATTAAATCTTGTACATGGTGGTGACAAGAATGTTTTGAGAGCCAAGGCAGAAATCCTTACAGGAAAGTTTGATGATCTCAAAATGAAAGAAGGTGAAAACATCACACAGTACAACACAAGAATCAAAGAGGTAGTCAATACTATCTGAGGAGTTGGAGGTGTACTAGAAGAAGATACAGTGGTAAGTAAAATACTAAGAACCTTACTGCCTACTTATGCTATTAGAGTATCTGTCATTCAAAAAATGAGAGCAGTAGCAAATAGCAATGTTACTCTAGACAGTTTGATTGGAAGACTGATTTCATTTGAGATGAATAACTTTGATAATAGTGTCTTACCAAATATAGAGTCTGCATTCAAAACTTCTATGAGAATAAG
>MU227491.1:4648957-4708087 GCA_018584345.1 Thuja plicata
GTCTGCAGATCATGCAACAAGATGAAGGTATTTTCATTACACAATCCAAGTACATCAAAGAAGTACTAAAAATATTCAAGATGGAAGAATCCAAACCAGTTGGAACACCAATGGCAACTGGATGCAAGCTGAAAAAGGAAGATAGGTCATCAAAGGTAAATCTGACTTTGTACAAATCAATGATTGGAAAACTCATGTATGTTGTTTACACTAGACTAGACATTGCACATGCAATAGGAATAGTTGCTAGATTTTCTGCTAATCCTAGAGAATCACATATGACTGTTGAGAAAAGAATCCTAAGATATCTGAAGAATACCAAGGAATATGGTTTATGGTATAGAAGAGAAGGAAAATTTAAACTTAAAGTCTTTACCAACGCTGATTGGGCTGGAAATATTGATGACCGAAAGAGAACAACTAGAGGAGCATTCTTTATGGGTGACAGACTTATCACATGGATTAGCAAGAAACAAGGATGCATCTCACAATCTACTGCAGAGGCAGAGTATGTTGTTGCTACTAAAAACTGCTCAAATATTGCATGGATCAAACAGTTACTGGAATGTATGCATATGCAAATTCTAGAACCAGTAATTATATATTGTGACAATACCAGTGCAATAAACATTTCCAAGAATATAGTCATGCATGCTAAAACAAAGCATATTTCCATCAAGTATCATTATTTGAGAGAACAAGTTTAGGAAAAGAGGTGATACTTGAGTATGTGCAATCAAAGGAACAATTGGTCGATATCTTCACCAAGCCACTACCCAAGGATGCATTTGAGTACTTGAGAAAGAGACTAGGGGTCAAACCCTTTTTTACTGGTTAGTAAGCTGACTAAAAGGCTGCATCAGCCTACATATTATCAGAATATCATTCATGTTGATGTAAGCAAAGAGATGGACATAAAAGATAAATCTATGCACTGCAAGGTATTTATCTACTCCAAGCACCAGAGTTTTACTGATGGATGGGGAAATTCAAGGAATATATTATGGATAGAAAGGATGTTTGGCATTGTTGTTAAAGGGAGAGAGATATCTCATTATCATACAGAGATTATATCCATTATCATCTTAGGGAGAGATTATATCCATCACAGTATCCAAAGGGAGAGAAGTAATCAGAAAGGGAGAGCAAATACAAAGGGAGAGAAAACATCAAAAGAAAAGAAAAGTCAAAGGGAGAGAGTTTGACATAGAAGGAGAACACATCACATTAGAGAAAGAAAGATTCTATATCTATCTAGTGAAGGGATTAAAGAGAGAGAGAAAGTTGCAAGAATCAAATGAAATCTATTTGAGCTTACCGATAGCCAGACATTTGTAATAGTTACATTAGCGAAGCTTGATGAAACTATATATTTCATATTGTATTAGCAATAGTATAGTATGATAATGTAGTATGTTGTCATCAATGCCAAAGGGAGAGATTGATGACATGTAACTGATTACATGTTTGAAGATGTTAATTTGATGATCATGCAAGGCATTAAATCAGTTAATGTATTGTATTGTCATTGATGTCAACTTCATATAATCTATATGGTCATGGAAATACTGCCAAAGACTTCAAAGAACTGATGAATCAAGGCTATTCTTTCAACAATGCATATAAGTCAAGTATTCACTAAGTGACTATATACACCGACAGAGTGCACATCGATGGTCAGAGTAAAAGAGCAAGTCACAGTGTTTCCTGATGAGAAAATGCACAACATTACCGACAAGCAGAGTTACAGTGTTGCCCAACGAGAAAAACACAAAGTAACCCGACGGAAAGAATTTCAGTGTTGCCTGACGGAGAAGACAAGGATGGAGATCTTGATGACAACTAAAGTCACATCGACGGAACAGTCAGTTATCACCGATGACTAACTGAAGTGTTGACCGATAGAAAAGAGAGTTTAGAAAAAGAGAAAATGCTAAGTTGTCAAGAAGCTTAAGATAGATATAACAGATACTTATCATTGTTTTAATCATCTAGATAAAGCCGGAGATAAGTAATTGATTTAAACCTTATTTGTCTAGTTGGCAAGAATATCTCTACGAGATTAGACTGGAGTTTTCTTTAAATCTATTGGCAAGAATTGTGGAACACGCCAAGAATCAAGAAAGCCAAGAAAAGGGGAAATCATGTCTATATAGAGACAAACCCAATTCATTACAAATTGTGGGGTGAAAAAGAGAAGAGGAGAGATGCTAAAGAAAATATGAAGGAGAAGAAAGTATTCTTTCAGTCATAATCAACAAGCTAAAGAAAGAGCTAGATTTTGCAGACATTGACGAATAGTGAGACAAGCATCATAGAGTAGAACATTGTGGAGAAAAGGTATAATTGATTACATTGATCTGTGAGGTAATGGACTTACAATAGATCTGAAAATCTGCAATTGAGATGTATGTATGAACAAATCATTAGTATTTCATCTTAACCATTGAAGCATAAAGCCTCTTAACTGAGCAGGACTTAAAAGTCTTTTACAATTGAGATACATACCAAGGAGTATCAAAAATTTTGATCATGAAAGTAGCATTGGATATGCCCGATACCTATTGACAAGCCAAGTGAGTGTTTGATCAAGGATGGTAGCATTAGATGCCAGATACTAGGTGAAAAATTATCTTTTAAATCCTCTAACAAGGTCACACCTAACAGTGTGTTTATAACCTTTAACAGGGTTGGCTCTTAACAGGGCTCACTCTAGAAGAGTGAAAATTTGGGGTACCGGTCCCAGTGGTTTTTCCCCTAACAGGGTTTGCATGTTAAAAATTCATGTGTTATGTGTGTATGATTCATTTCTTTATTGTTTTGTATCTCACATAGTTAATTCTAGATTGATCGGTATACTCTGCATATTTACTGTGTTTCGGTAAATAGATGACTGCTTATCAATAAACATACAGAAGAAGGTTTAACAAAGCAATCCGACAAGTAGTAAATTGATAAAAGTATTTCAAGGCATTCATCTTATAGGACAGAAGATAACTAGAGGCATAATTTGTGGTTATAAGTTTAAAGGGTTGATTTAAGGATTTATTTTTTAGGCCACTGATTCACCCCCCCCCCCCCCCTCTCTCAGTTATTACTAACACAACTGGGTTTTGAACTTTCGGGATGATATCCTCTTTTTAAATATAAATATTTTGAACTAGGGTTTGTGTCTATGAATTGGTTGTACCAACATAGATAGGGAAACACCACAAATGCCTTGAATAGATTCAAATGTGCTCAAAGTGGTATATGATTACCTTCAAAATACTCAAGTTCACTTGAGGACTCAATTCTCCAACTTTGTTCACACTTCTCTAGAAAAAATTAAGTAACAAAATTAGATGATGCAGTCTATATATAGCTTTTTCTAGGTTTAGGGTTTTCAATAGTCATAAAGTAGCAATTAATGCTTCACCAACTTACTTTACCAAATACCTAACTTTTACTTTATTTTTTACCAAATAAATATGAAATATAAACTCAACAGTATGTATCCAAATGCATCTAAGTATTCTCATATGGATCTCTACACATATACTAGGAACCGATTTAAGATTTAAAATTTAACTTGCAGTTCCTACTCATACCTCTTAAGTGATTAGGTAGATTTAGTTGCATCTGATCCGGAGGACAAGGTGCCTTAAACTGTTATGAATGATGTTCCATCATCCATGTTCTTTCTTCTCCATGTCCTATCCATCTGATCTCTCATTTCTTCAACATTCAATTTTGCTTTCTCAGATGTCTCTTCCTCGGTAGGAGATTTACCTCGGTACCTACAGTCTTTGGCAAGGTGACCTAGCTTGTGACAATAGAAGCATGTCATTCTAGGGTTTCTCCAAGATCTTCTATTGTTCCTTCGATGTAACAACATGTAGCTTGCAGCAATATGCCCATATCTTCCACATACTAGACAAGATATCCTTGTGTTATAGTCCCATGATATGGATGTACCCTATTGGTTTCTTGACATATTCTGTCAATTCATTACCTAGTTTTCATTTCTCTTTTGTGATATGCATTTTTCATATTTGTGACTATACTTGTTGTAGTTATTGTAATAGCCATCAAACTTTGGATTTCTAATGTTGTTCACAATCTTTGATCTGCATTCATATGCTCAGTGCCCATACTTGTTATATTTATTACAATGTCCATCAAACGGGTGAACTCGACACATTACCTATTTTGTTTCTTCATATGTTTGTAGTATGTCTAGGTTTCCCACAGTAGTGGTAACTAGGCTTTTTTTACTCTGGTGGGGTAGAAGTTCCTTGACTGTCAACTTGATTAGAGTACTCTCTTTTCTCAGTAGTGCTCTTACTATTGAATCCTAGTCCAGTCTTGTATGTTTGTTGTCTCTGACCTTTAAGCTGTGCATCTAATGATCTTAGTGTTTCTTCATTTCTCTTTAGTATCTCATTTGCTTCTATTTTAGATTTCAGCTCCGTGGTTAATCTATTAGCTTCACACTTCATTGCTTGATTCTCAAATTGCTTCCTGGATGACTCTATATTAGCACTCACTAGTTGATCGGTCATATTATAGTGTACTTGCATCATCCCCATGATCTCACTATCTTTCTCATCTATTCTTGTTTCAAAATATCTTTTGTCTTCTTCATCTAATCTCAGTGCATCTTCAACTACTCCCTTAGAGTCAAGTATCTCACTCATTCTCAATGCTTGTGTTTGTTGATCTATCTTTTCCAAGTTCAGTTGCTCAGTGGGTTTCTTGTTATTTTCCATGGGTTCTGCAATGGCAGAATCAACTTCACCATAAAGACTACCTTCACTTGTTGTCTCAAGAGTATCAACATGTTCTTGTGTGGATTCTGGTTCACTACATAACTGCTTCCTCACTTTTAAGGATTTTTCTAACTTTCTTTTCGTATCTTTAATCACTTCTTGTGCACTCTCTAGCTCAAACTCAAGACTATCAATATTCTTAGATTTCTTGTAACTTTCCATGGTCATGATCTTTACTCTTAGGTGATTAAACCTTTATCTCAAGAGACCAACTCGGATACCAATTATTGGATTAGTCTATGGAAAGGTAAGTGCTGAGAGGGGAGGGGTGAATCAGTACTCATAAATTTTTTTAACTACTATTCTTTACTCTTCACCGAATTGAATATCATTCATAGAATCATTGAAATACATATAACATAAATTAGAAAAACATGATGCATAACACCATAATTTTTGTTCACGCAAAAATCCTTGGTTAGAGGGAAAAAATGTGGTGGGGATGACACCCACAATCCTTCTCTTCTGCAGAATAAAGGTTTCTCAGTTAGAGCTACAATGTTAGCTACTTTTGATAGCTTACCCTGTGAGGAGTATTATACCTGGTTAAAAGTACAAAAGACTTATTCAGTCTACCTAGTTGAAGGATTTTACATTCTCTCATCTAAGAGATGTACCTAGTTAGTGAATTTAAAAAATAAGACCTGTTAGGGCCTACCCACTGAATGGGATTTCTACTCTCCTAACTATTACAAAAATATCTACAAGTATGCATCAACCATAATGTTGTTCAAACTATTTATGCTTTGCAAGTGCATTGCCTTTTTCTGCAGTCGGTAACATATCTGTCCTGCACCTTAGAATATGTGCATTCTAACTCATTTATCTTTATCATTGTAACTGCTTCTATCTCTGCAATATTCATCATCACTATATTACCTCTTTGTTTTTGTTAATTTTATATGATATTAAAGTGGTTAACCTAATTTAGATCCTTCTCCTTCTACGGTGGAGGTGAGGCAGTGCAAGGCTGGTTTCATTTCCAACACATTTATTATACTTGAATATAATTGGTTGAATTGCCTTGCGATCATGTGCAATCATATTAGTGCAATCCCAATGTTGTACCTAACTTTTTTCTTGAATACTATGAAAGCTTTCCCACTTGCCATCCAGGTTTAGTGTATTCAAATTTGAAATGTTATAGCGGCTCTGCTGTGTTTAGTAATGTACTTTTATCTTGCTCGGTGACATAACGCATGGTTGGTGACTCACTCTATCTTGTGACTTGGTGACTAAATTTGCTTGATAAATTGCTACTATTCGGTGTTTAGTTTCATTGATAATCTGCTTTACCAATTGTCTTCCTTAGTGTGTTCTCCCTCTTTACTGATTGTCTTCATTGACCATTATGGCTTTGACAAAACTAATGAAAAAAATTATCTCATAGGAGTATCAATTAATACCACCATATTTGTCATTGTAACTTACACCCAAGGTGATGATAACGTTTCCCTTATATACCCTAAGTTAATAGATTGAGAATATCAAGGTCTACCGAACATAGACATTTATTTGAATAATGAGGCTATTACAGAGTTCTTAGGAATTTGAAGTAAAATACCTATTGATGACCATAAAGTTGGATTTCCCATTGATCTCAATCGAGTATCATATTTTGGTGAGTCATGCCAATCTTTCAGTCGCAAAAGTGAAAATAATGAAAACATGAGGTCTTTAGGTGAAAACAGAAAGGAACCTCTAGACCCTAAAAAAAAAGTAAAAATAAAGGATGAATCCGAAGGTGAAAACCTCTCTGAGGCACCTAAGGATGGAAGATTTGGAATGGTCCCCATAAATAAGGAAATATCACCATAACTGGTAGAGAAGACACAAGAGATAAACCTAGGAACTGAAGAAACTAAAAGACTAATCCTTTTGGAACATCATTAACACTAGAGGAAAAAGAACAATTTATCCAGTTCTTCAGAGATAGACAAATTAATTTTTCCTGGGTATATTTAGACATGACTGGCCTGGATCCAAAACTAGTTCTCCATTTACCACTTCAACCACGGGAAAATCCCATAAAATAAAAACTTGATGCAACCATAGTCGAAGTTTCCCCAATGGAGATAGTCAAACCATGTAGCAAGATTCGGCACAATGGAACCAATCGTAATGGTTCATAAACAACTCATAAATGAACAAAAAACATGCCTCTCAGGCCCTCTATTATCATCATCTCAAGATTTACAACTTACATGCCCAACCACATATCATCTTACATTCTAAGACACACATGCCTGATTACAATCAGAAAACCAAATCCATACTAGATGCTAACCTCTCAAAGCTACCTACCCAAAATATCTCCCTCTAAAGACCCTAAGACTACAAATATATATAAGACCGCAAGCCACAAGTCGGACAGAAAAGATCACATCCTCCAAGAAGAATAAAATGTGTTACAATAATTAGGTCAGGACCCAAAACCATTAGGAACAACCTCTAATGAAATAATTAAGAAATGTGATCATACAATAACATTGAACTCAAGTGTAATAATGAGCTGGTATGACCACACACGAAGTTTCCCATCGAAAGATCAACAAATGATCAAAAAACACCAAGACCAACTGGGAAACTAAAGAACAGAATAGGACAAGACCAATCTTAAGATATATTCTCCAAGAGATAATGAAACAAGATGCGATCATAGAAAATTTTTTTCCAATAAGTCTAGAACAAACCCATCAGATCTTATAAGATAAAGAGCCAATTGGAGTGACCACCATCTAAAACACCAAAACTGCCCAACTGGAACAAAACAACAAAAAACTGAAAATAAATCTTTTTGTTTTATGGAGGATTTACAATATCCCAAGATGCTCCTATGTAAGACACCTGGGGTTAATAAAAATTGAGCCTCTCACTTTGCAGTTGTACAAGAAATCCAACACTGAACAAAAGATTTCATTTAAACCATAGGCTTCCCAACCCTAATGGTTAAGAATATGAACCAGCACACACAAATTCTCTACCTCCTTTGATATGATCTCCACAACCTATACACAAAATCAAACCAACCAAAAAATCCACAGGAAGAACCAAACAGATTAGCCACAAAAGTAAACTCAATATCTGCACACTTCTTCACAAACCCACTTATCAATCTCAACCACTCATTCTCATCACACATCTGAACACTCTTTGTCATTAGTCCATCAACAATCAAGAAATCAAGAATATCACTGAATCTATCACCCTTATCCTTCATCCATTCATCCATCTTAATCACCATCAACTTTATCTGAATATTCACTCTCAACATATCCATCCTCATGCTCAAGTACTCATCTATGTTGAGGAAATACAATCCCTCTTTCCACATCTGTACTGCAACACAAGAGACAACATCCCCTTCCACACAATCAATTTGATTAGTATCAGCATCAGCAAAGAACCATATCTATTTTCTCTCACACCTTCTAGGTAATCTCTACAAAAAATCAGAACTCAATTGAAACAAGTCAGTCGGAAACTCTCCATCAACACCATGCACATAATCACAAATAAGAGTCTTATCACAAGCCCTCTCATACTAACTAATACCATCAACAGTAACACCCCTACTACAATCAGTATCAAACTCAACAACCACCCCAAAAAGGTTATCAGATTCAGCGAAAGGAATCTTATTTCCAACTTTAGCAACATCAACTCCTTCAATATCAACAATCTCATTATCCTCATCAATAACAAGACATTCCTCAACTACCTCATTATATCCAATCAATAGATCATGAAATGCATCCACAACCACATCTATCTTATCTTCTGCAATCTCTGTCAAAGCATTCATAGGTGTACATACCTCATCGAGCTTAACCTCAATCTCAGTAGTAACCCTAACTTTCCTTTTCTTTCTTTGAACAATCCTTCTCACATGACAAATAATCCACCTCTTGACCAAAAGATGCTAACTCAACCTCTTTAGCTCCTTAGTAGCTTCTTCAAAATCACTCTTAGGTTTAGGATTCCTCCTCAAAACAAAAAAATCACTACAAATCTCAGACCTGAACTCAACCCTAAGGTCCACAAACATTTTCTTCACACTTCTAGGGTTCATCCCATCCAACAACCTCTCTCCCTTCACAAGGTGCATTTGCCTCTGCTCAAAAATATGACTGCAAGATCTCAACTGCCTCTCACTCAATAGTCTATTGACCATGCTCACAACCTTCCTCGATCTGGCAATTTGTCCACCAACAGGATGTCTCAAGGAACTCAACCTACTCCAAGCTTCAGAATCAACACCAAAAACTCTCTGGTCCATCCTCGCACAAATATTTTTCTACCATAGGTCAGATCTACATTCTGTCATCCCACAAAAGACCTTCCACATGATCACAAGCTCAGGAAAAAATAATCAATCACCGCACACTCTGATAAACTCATATCAAGATAACAACTCAACCTTCTGCAACAATCTCAATCCAACCACCCTTACACAAGTCCTTCACTAATGCGAGCTAGATCTAGTCTATGCCACCTCACAAGAAACGCCCTAAGAACTTCACAAGTCTAGGATATCAGATCTCTACCACCACAAGACTAAAACTCTCTTTGATACCACCTGATGAAGCCATAGTTAGATTTTCCCTAATGGAGAGATTCCAACCATGCATTGAGAGTCAACACAATGAAAAAAATCCATAGAATTTCATAAACAAATTATAAATGAAAAACAAACATGCATGCCTCTCAAACCCTCTTATTATCATCAGCTCAAGATTTACTTCTTACATGCCCAACCACATGCCAACTTACATTCTAAGGCACACATGCTTGATTACAATCAGAAAACCAAATCCATCCTAGATGCTAACCTCTTGAAGCTACCTACTAAAAATATTTCCCTCTAAAGACTCTAAGACAACAAATATATACAAGACCGCAAGCCACAATTCGGCTAGAAAAGATCGCATCCTCCAAGAAGAAGAAAACATGTTATGACAATTAGTTCAGGACCCAAAACCATTAGGAACAACCTCTAATTAAAGAATTAAGAGATGTGATCATACAATAACATCAGTCTCAACTATAATAATGAGATTTCACAATTACACACGGAGATTCCCACTGGAAGAACAATAAATGATCGGAAAACACTAAGAGCAACCAAGAAACTAAAGAACAGAATATGATCATACCAATATTAAGATATATTTTCCAAGATAGAATGAAAAAAGATGAGATCATAGAAAAATGTTCCCCAAGATGTCTAGAATAAACCCATCAGATCGCATAAGATAAAGAGCCAACTGGAATGACCACCACCTATAACACCAAAACTGCCCAACTAGAACAGAACAACAAACAAACTGAAAATAAATCTTTTTGGTTGATTCAATATTGCAAAGATCCCAAGATGCTCCTACATCAAAACTTGACGCATGAGCATCTTGGGTTCATTGAAATCTTGCATCAACCAAAAATATTTGAATTTTTTTGTTCCTGGTCACCGATTGTTGTGTTTCTTGTCGCGGATGAGTTTTGCAGATCCTTGGTGGTTGCGGTATAGATTCGTGTTCTTCAGATCACTAGGAATATTTTCCTATGATCGAACTCATTTGGATTATCATTCCTAAAGTTATGTTGGATTATTTGGCTATGTTTAGAATGTGTTCTTCATGTTCTTGAACTAGTCACTATTTGGATCTTTGGTTGGATTTCCTTGATCGAAAGTGTTGATGGCTCATTTTCCTATGTAACTACATATTTGTTCGACTTGTTTTTATGATCACGCTTTGTGATTTTTTCATTGGTTAAAGATCTTTGATCAGAGGTTGACTAGATTTAGTTTGTAACATGTTTTGCTTCTCTTGGGAAATGTAATCTTAAGGCCAACCTGTTAGGTTGCGGTCATGTATTTAGGTTAGATCTTGGTCCTTATTTGGGATAGGGAAATGGGAGATCGAAGGCAGTAAGCTAGGGTTTTGAAGAAGGTTGTTTACATTCGTAGGTCAGGAAGAATAGGTTAGTTTTCTTGGTAATAAGTCCTTGGCATTTGAGTTGGGCATGTTGATTTCTATTGTAGATCTTTGTAATTATTTTACTTGTTAATACAAAGGTGTGCATGTATATTACATACTCTAGATCTGTGTATTTTCTTCTTTAAATATTTGAGTTTATTTTGTGTAACTCTTGCTACAAGGTTGGATAGTTCGTTTTCTTGGACCCTCATACCTTGGCTGCGTCAGGTGGTATTAGAACGAAGTTTTTTTATTGTAGTGAATAGATCTTGTCTCCTAAGTTTGCGGTTCCTGATCTAGTTTGTCGTGGGGTAGCAGAATAAGGATCTAACCTGCAGTTGTAGAGGAATCATCGGGGATGGCTAGGAGAGGTGCTAGAGGTGGAAGAGGTGTATACCTTTATGATGTTAAAATGTTGAGACAGATTGCTTCCAGATTGGAATTGGTTGAAATGGCCCAGAGGAGAGGTCAACATATTGAAGAAGTAAGTGAAATGTTGAAGAACAAGTTGAAGGAGAAGCCTGAGAACAACTTGAAGTGGATCAAGGAGAAGAAAGGTTTATTAGGGCTCTTACTAGGGTTAATACAAGACCACATTTTAATCTACCATATTATGATAGTTGATTGGATGCAGATGAGTTGTTGCATTGGATTGCCAGCTATGGACAAGTATTTTGATTTTGAAGGTACTGATGAAGACAAGAAGGTAAAGTATGCTTTTACTAAGTTAAGAGGTCGTTCTTCACTTTGGTGGGATCATTTAAAAAATGATAGGAGGAGTAGAGGTAAAGAGAAAATCAAATATTGGGATAGGATGGTGAACAAGATGAAATCAAAGTTCTTACCCTCTTATTATCAAGTCAGTTTGATCAGAAGATTGCAGAATTTAAGACAAAAGGGTATGAATGTGAAATAATACACCGAGGAGTTCTACAAGTTGGATATCATATATTAATTTAAAGAGGATGAAGTAGAGAAAGTTGCAAGATACCTAAATGTTTTGAGGATGTCAATACAAGAGGAGCTCAGTATGATCAAGATTGGGAATGTGGAAGATGCTTACCAATATGCCCTAAAGGCCAAAGACAAGTTGAATAGAAGACAATAATAGAAACAAAGAGGCAGAGGTGGAAGAATCCACAGAGGTAGAGGTGGTAGATCAATTAGTGACTCTGATAAAGGGAAGGCAAAGGAGAAGAGTCCTGAGATAAATTCTTACAGAGGTGGCTATAGGAATGAAGGATACCAAAGAGATGATAAAAGGGTGTTTAAGGGTACTTATTTCAAGTGTGGTGGAGAAGGTCATAGGGCCTTTGAGTGCAAACAATGTGGATAAGAAAGAAGAACATAAAGCAACAAAAGGACAACACGTGTGGATGAAGATGGATATTTTGAATCATTTAACAATAATAAAGTTGAAAAGGGAGAGACATTGATCATGAGGAGAACCTTGTACCATGATGAACAGATGGATAACTCTTGGAAATTGAAGAACCTGTTCCAAACCAGATGTCTTGTTGGTGGTAAGGTATGTAAAGTTTTTGTTGATGGTGGTAGTTCTGAGCATTTGGCATATGAGAAAATGGTAGAAAAGTTGTAGTTGTAGAGATTGAAACATTCCAAACCCTATGAGATTGCATGGATAAAAGATGATCACAAGGTGTTGGTAAGTGAACAATGTTGGGTGAAGATGAAAATAGGGAAATATCACGAATTATTGTGTGATATAATGGTTATGGATGTATGTCATGTTTTGTTGGGTAGAGCTTGGCAGTATGATAGACAAGCTATACATGATGAGAGAAGAAACACATATACTTTTGTGGCTAATCATATGAGATGGAGATTGACGCCTTTGGAGGAACCTTTTAAAGGGGAAATTTGTACCAGTGCTAGAATTTGCATCGTTGATGGAAGGAATGAGACATGAGAATGTTTTTTTTGCTATTGTTCCAAAGAAGGCTGCAGATATAGATCTGAGTGGTAAATACCCTGAAGGGATAAAGGACATGTTGAATGAGTATACAGATATGATTTCAAATAATGTACCTGATGGTTTGCCACTAGTTAGGATTATTAGTCATTGCATGGATCTAATTCATGAAGCTATTTTTCCTAATAAAGCAACTCACCGATTGACGCCAATAGAGAAAGAGGAGTTGAATAGACAAGTACATGAGTTGTTGTAGAAAGGATTAATTAGGGAAAGTTTGAGTCCTTGTGCAGTCCCTACAGTATTGGCATCTAAGAAGGATAGAAAGTGGAGGACGTGTACAGATTCTAGAAAAATAAACAAGATCACTATCAAGTACCAGTCTCCTTTACATAGGATGGATGACATAATGGATTGCTTGAGTGTTGCTAAGTATTTCAAAAAGATTGATTTTAAGAGTGGTTATCATTAGACCAGAATAAGAGAAGGTGATGAATGGAAGACTACTTTTAAGACTACAGAAGGTTTGTATGAGTGGTTAGTAATGCCTTTTGGTTTTTCTAATGCTCCAAGTATTTTTATGAGGTTGATGAATGCATTGTTGAAGGAATCTTTGGGTACATTTTTCATAGTTTATTTGGATGATATTCTGATTTTTAGTAAGACAAAAGAGGAACACCTATTGCATGTAAGGCAAGTATTGCAGAGGTTAAGAGAGGATAAGTTGATAAATTTGAAGAAGTGTACTTTTATGAAGAATGAGGTTGTATACCTTGGATTTGTAACTTCTGTTGAAGGATTTAAGATGGCTCCTGAGAAGGTTAGATAAATTGTTGAATGGCCTGAACCTGAAAGTGTTAGTGAGGTAAGATCATTTCATGGCTTGGCAAGTTTTTATAGGAAGTTCATTAGGAATTTCAGTTCTAATTGCAATGCTATGTCTAAGACAATGAGGGGAAATAAGAAGGAATTAAAATGGACACATGGAGCACAAATAAGCTTTGATTTTTTGAAGCAAAAGGTAACTGAACAACCTGTGTTAGCACTGCCAGATTTTAGTAAGGTGTTTCAAGTAGACTTTGATTCTAGTGGAAGTGCAATCAAAGTACTATTGAGTCAAGAAGGTAGATCAGTTGCTTACTTTAGTGAAAAGTTGAATGATGTAGGGAGGAAGTACTTTGTTTATGATCAAGAATTTTATGCTATTGTTCAAGATTTGAAGAAGTGGAGACATTACTTATTGCTTAAGGAGTTTGTGTTGTATGTTGATCATCGAGCTTTAAAGTATTTGCATAGTTAGAGTAAGTTGAATCAGATACATATGAGATGGGTTGAATTCTTATAGAGTTACTCATTTGTGTTGAAGCATAGGAGTGGTAAGTCTAATAAAGTTGTTGATGCATTAAGTAGAAGAAGGAATCTCATGATAGAGATGAAGGTGATAGTGCTTGGATTTGATGAATTGAAGACTTTGTATAAGGATGATCTAGATTTTTCTGAACCTTGGAAAGCTTGTAAGGAACCTTTGGTTACCAATAAGAGTACTTTGTTGGATTATTTCCTACATGATGGATTGTTTTTCAAAGGATTTCATTTGTTTATACCAAGAGGATCTATGAGGGAAAGTATGATTAAGGAGAAGCATTATGGAGGATTAGCTAGATAATTTAGGATTGATAAGACAGTGGCAGTTATCAAGGAGTAGTATTATTGGTTGTAGATTCATAAGGATGTTAGGAATTTCATTCAGAAGTGTGGGATTTGTCAAGTTGCTTAAGGGACTAGTCAGAATACTAGATTGTATACACCATTACCTGTACCAAAGAATCCTTGGGAGGAGATTAGTATGGGTTTTGTGCTTGGTTTTCCAAAGACTCAAAGAGGTAATGATTCAATGTTTGTGGTGGTTGATAGGTTTTTAAAAATGTCTCATTTCATTTCTTGTAAGAAGACACCAGATGTAGTACATATAGATGATTTGTTTTTCAAGGGCATGGTTAGATTGCATGGGTTACCTAAGAGCATTGTTTGAGATAGGGATACTGAGTTTCTTGGATATTTTTGGAGGACACTTTGGAGGAATCTTAACACAGAATTGAAGTTTAGTTCTAAATTTCACCCACATACTGAAATTTTTAATAGGATCTTGGGTAATTTACTTAGATGTTTGGTTGGTGAGAAGCTAGGTAATTGGGATTTGATTTTGGCACAAGAAGGTTTTTCTTATAATAATTTATTGAATATGAGTATTGGGAGAAAACCTTTTGAGATTGTCTATGGTTTACATCTTAAAGGATTCATAGAATTGAGGGATATCAGTGTTGAAGAAAAGAGCGCTGAAGCAAAACAATTTACCGAGAATATGAAGGATTTGCATGATAGAATTAATAAACATTTGGATAGCATGAATGATAAGTATAAGGAGAGAGCTAATATAAAGAGGAAACATAAGGAATTTTAAATTGGTGATGAAGTGATGGTTTTCCTGAGAAAAAGGTAGATTTCCAGTTGGTACCTATAGTAAGTTGAAGATGAAGAAGTTTGGACCTTGTAGGATTCTAAGAAAGTTTGAATCAAGAAATGCTTATGAAGTTGAGTTAGCAAAGGACATGGACATATCAAATATATTCAACATATCAGACTTATATGAATATCGTGAATAAGATAAAAGTGATGGAGAAGGATCACAGAGTGAGTTACAGTATCCTAAGAAGTAGAAGGAGGAGGTTGAATAGATCTAGGATACCAGAATTGGTCGAAGCACTAGAGGAAAGCAGCGTGAGGAATATCTCATTAAGTGGAAAAATATACCAGTTGAGGATTATTTATGGATTTCTTAGGTGGAGTTAAATTGATTTGGTTTTCATTCATCTTAGCAAAGTAAGATGCTCACTTTTTAAATAACCCTAGGTGTTTGATGCAGGAGCATCTTGGGTTCATTGCAATCTTGCATCAACCAAAAATATTTGAATTTTATGTTCCTGGTCACCGGTTTTTTTGTTTCTTGTCACGATCAATTTTTGTAGATCCTTGGTGGTTGCGGTCATAGATTCATGTTCTTGAGATCACTAGAAATCTTTTCCTATGATTGCAAATCATTTGGAGTATCACGCCTAAAGTTATGTTGGATTCTTTGGTTGTGTTTAGAATATGTTCTTCATGTTCTTGAACTGGCCAATGTTTGGATCTTTTGTTGGATTTCCTTGGTTGGTGGTGTTGATGGCTCATTTTACTATGTAGCTATGTATTTTTCCAACTTTTTTGTATGATCACTCTTTGTGATTTGTTCGTTGGTTAAAGATCTTTGATTGGAGGCTGACTAGAGTTAGTTGGTAACACATTTTATTTCTCTTGGGAAATGTAATCTTGAGGTCGACCTGTTAGGTTGTAGTCATGTATTTAGGTTGGATCCTGGTCCTTGTTTGGGATGGGGAAACAAGAGATCGAAGGTAGTAATCTAGGGTTTTGAAGAAGGTTGTTTATAGTCATAGGTCAAGAAGAATAAGTTAGTTTTCTTGGTAATAAGCTCCTATCATTTGAGTTGGGTGTGTTGAATGATATCACGGAGATTTGTAATTGTTTTACCTATTAATACAAAGGTTTTCATGTGTGTTCCATACTCTAGATATATGTATTTTCTTCTTGAAATATTTATGGTTTTGTTGTGTAACTCTTGCTGCAAGGTTGGATAGTTCATTTTCTTGGACCCTCCTACCTTGGCTGTGTCAAAACTCTACAAGATCACACTCTTAGTCAAAGTAGAACTAAATAAATGACTAGATTTGGGTTTTATAAGACCCATAGACTACATAGAGTGGATCTCTAATATAGTGCTTGTATCGACGCCATTAGAAGCATAAGAATTTGTACTGATTTCTGAGATCTCAATAAAGCATGTCTAAAGGATGATTTCCCTTTGTCAAACATAGATAGTACATTGGACCTAATGGTTGGATACCAAATGCTATCATTAATAGATTTATTCTCAAGCTATAATTAGATCATAATTTCTCCCAAAGACCATCACAAGGCAACCTTTACATGTGCCCGGGGAACTTATTGCTGGAACGGAATGCCCTTTGGATTAAAGATCATAGGATCCATATATCAAACAACAATGAAAAAAATATTCCATGACATTATGCATGATCTTATAGAGGATAATGTAGATGATATTCTTGCTAAATTAAGAGAAAGAGATGAACATTTGCATGTCCTATCAGTTGTATTTGATAGATTGGAAGAGTACAAAGATTTCCTAAACCCTAAAAAGTTGGTTTTTAGGGTAAAATATGGAAAAATCCTTGAATTTATAGTGTCACACTTTGGAATAGAGGTTGATCTTGCAAAGTTCAAACATATAGTCAACATGTCACCACCCATGAACATTTGACAACTCAGAGGTCTACAAGGAAAACTACAATCAATTAGAATATTCATACCATAGTTAGATGATCAATGTAACCCCTTCCATAATTTTTTACATAAATGCATGCATTCTATTTGTATGGAATGAAAATTTCTAGACAACATTCGAAACAATCAAGAAATACCTTATCTTAGCTCCAATGTTGATGTCAACCATAACAGATAAACCCTTCTTAACATACATATCAAACACACCACATTCTCTAGGAGTAATTTTGGCACAACATAAAATAGATGGAAAGGAACGTACCATATATTATATCAGCCAAACATTGGTGGCATATGAACTTAATTTTACAACAATAGAAAGAGCATGTCTAGCAGTTTTCTTTGCTTCACAAAAGATCAAACATTACATGTTGATTCATACAACATTACTGGCAGAAAAGATTTATCCATTAAAGCATCTCCTAAACAAATCTACACGAATTGGGAGATTAGCCAAATGGGTGATGATTCTGAGTGAGTTTGACATGGAGTACGTTGACAAGAAAGTAGTCAAGGGTTAATTCATAACACATCAATTGGAAGAGGCACCAATATCAGTTGAAAATCCTATATTGACAAATTTTCCAAATGAGAATATATTTATCCTAGAAAGAAAGACACAATGGAAACTCTACTTTGATGGTTCCTACACATAGAATGGATCTAATGTTGGCATAGTATTCATCACACCACAAGGAGATGCCATTCCTAGGTCCTACTGGCTTAATTTTGATTGCACCAATAACATTGTTACAAATATGAAGCCCTTGTCATAGGTCTAAAGACAACCATTCAATATAAAATCAAAGATCTACATATTTTTGGCGATTCACAACTTATCATAAATCAAGTCAATAGTAGTTATGATACAAAAGATGAGAAACTATTGCCAAACAAAATAATGGTGGAGGAATTCAAGTAATAATTTTATTGCATCACCTTTGACTAGACCTATAGAAAATAGAATAAAGAAGCAGAGCCATGGCAAGTGTGGGATCCCTATTAGACATACCTAACAAGGTTACACATTGTGAGTTATTAGTAGAGCTTATGGTTCTCTCTTTTGAAGTCCCAATGTCAGAGTTCGTGTGTGAAATTGTTCAACCCTACTGTACGTAGTATCAAGACATATATACCTATTTATTAAATCAATGCATATCCCATGAATTGTCCTTAAATCAAAAGAAAACCTTTATTAGAAAAGCCTCTTGAAATATTATCATCATCAACACCCTATATAGGAAAAGTCTAGATGGTAAGCTCCTCAGATGTCTTGACTTTCATATGGAAAAAATGGCTCTACGAGAGGTACACAAAGGTATTTGTGGTTCCCCCTCTAGTGTTCCCACCATGGCCAAGAAAATCCTTATAGTTGGCTATTATTGGCCTACTATGGAGAAAGAAGCATATTAGTTCAAAAATGTCAAAAATGTCAGATACATGGAGATCTAATTCATGCACCAAAACAAGAATTGTAGCCTCTCATGTCACCTTGGCCTTTCTCATAGTGGGGACTCGATCTTATTCATAAGATACACCCACCCTCAAGCAATGGTCATAAATATATTATTACTGCCACTAAATATTATATAAAGTCAATTGAAGCCATACCAATGACCTACATAATTGGTAAATAGATATCCAAGTTCATTTTCAATTACATTATATATCAGTATAGAATCCCTCAAACTGTTATCATAGATAACAATACTCCTTTCAAAAATAAAGATATCTATGAAATTTATGAAAAATTCCACATCCAACGCCATTTTTATTCGAGATACTATCCATAAAGTAACATTCAAGCTAAGGTATCTAATAGAACCATATTGAAAATTATTAAGAAGATTGTCGATGACATTGGCCATGAATGGCACATCCATCTTAATCTAGCCTTATGGGCCTACCAAAGTAGTTTTTGTACACCAATTAGAGTTGTACCTTATTCCTTAGTCTATGGAGCATAAGCCATTTTGGCCAATCAAGGTTGTGTTACATTCATTCTGAGTATCATTGTAGAGCGTAATTATAGATGAAGATTATCTTGTCTCAAAGCTACATGAGTTAGAGTTATTGGATGAGAAGCGACAGATGCCTTGAATCATTTATAGGGTTATCAAAATTGTCTCTACAGAAGTTATAATAAGAAAGTCTAGGTCAAATTCTTTGAAATAGGAGACTTGGTACTTATGCAAAATTAGAAAAACTTGGTTGACAAAGAAAAACCTAGCAATTTTGAGGCTAATTGGATAGGTCCTTATGTTATTACAACAGTTTATAGGTTGGGAGCTTATCAATTGTCTACTCGAGAGACCTAGGCTTTATCAGACCCTATCAATAGCTTGGACCTGCTTAAGTTCTACATGTAACTCTCAGAGTATATTTTAAAAAATGTCCTGAAAAATACAAAAAGTCAGAAAAATCATCACCTTGATGAAAACCTAGAAAACAGGCATCTTGTGTGACACCAAAAAAAATAGAAATAAAGACAAATAATTTGTCCTATGGTGAAAACCACCTTGGTGGTGCCTTGGAAAAGCAACATGGTGAAAACCGGTTAATCTGGAACCATGTGTAAAGAATTATGCTCCTCCATCTATCATCACATCATCTTATGCATTTGTCACAATCCCTCTTGTCATACATATCACAATCCTACAACAAAATCTTTTGTCTACTATCAGTGGCTTGGAATTCATTAGTCATTCTTGTCAGTCATGTCTCTTACATTACCATAAGTCAATCCACCATTTCAATAAATTTCCTTATGTCCTAACTGGAGGCAAGTACAATGTTGTGATCCTAAAATGTCTTAAACAAATATTAAAAAAAAAAGATTAAAAGTCCTAATAATTCAAAAAATTTATAAAAAGTCTTGAAAAAAATGCAAAAAAATGATAAAATATTCTAAAAAATCTGAAAATTGATAAAATGTCTTGAGAAAATCTATAAAAATCCTACAATAAAGTTTCTTTATTCAATTGTCCATCATCAATAAATCATGTTGCATCAATAGGCATTGAACAAACGTCAAACACAACAATTTTGAGCTTCACAAAATCATGCATTAACTAACAAACTTATCAACGGGGCCTTATTCAAACTGGTCACACTGTCTTAGCATTTGGTCAATTATTATCAATATTTTTTTCATATGGTCATTATGTCTTATAGAGAGGACGAATATACTCAAAACCAAACATTTTAACCTTATATGAGGTACTTCATTCATGAAACTAGACATTATTATCATCGTCAATGTCATTGTCTACAAACAGATAATACATACATACATAAAATTAGTAAGGTTTTTGGCTTGTTTTTTATTAAGGTAAAAATAGGTTTTGAAGGGGCCCCAAAACCCTGTACAATAAGGTCTAAAAACATTTTCAAAGAAGCACTCTAAAACAGAACAAAGCAAGACCACCAGGAGGGTTTTGAAACAAGCTCCCTCAACCTAGACACCAAGAAGGTACTAAAAAAGATCTAGCACCCTTACAAGAAAAAAACGCTGCTTAAAATGAATTACATAAAAAAACCAGTAGCCCAAAAACTTCCAGCAAGCAACAACACATCTACCAGCAAAGGAAAGCACAAACAAGTTATTTTTTCCCCTTATGGGAATGAAGAGACATATCAAAAGAGGGTGGACATTTTGAATTTTTCTTTCCTTTTACAGAGGTCCACCCACCTTCCACTTCCTTAGCCATTTCCTGCATAGTATTTGAATCAAGATTCTAGGCCCCCAGAAACTGAGGTTGTCCCAGGAAAGGGCCAGGAGAAACCAAAGAGGCAGCATCAGAAGAAGACTCAGTAGCAACCATTTCAAAAGAAACCAGCGGGGAGTTGCCAAGAAGAGGAGCAGAAGCCCCACTACGCTCAGAGCCATGAACATTAGAAACAGGGATAGCTCCCAGGGAAGAGCCATCCGCTGTCCCAAGCGGCATGTTAGACTCATCTAACTCCGGAGAAGATGCGACAACCTGAGAAAAGCTTTTGATAGAAGAATCCTTCACAATAGAGTAATGTTGGGAGGAGGCCCCTTCCACCAAGAAGCAGATTTTTTAATCTTTTCCAATCCACACTAGTCCGCTAAGTGACCAATTTTAAAGCATCTCCTGCATATGAAGGGGAGGCCTTCATAATCCAAAGTTTGGATCCATGAAGGTTGTTGGCTTGTTCTCCAAGTTAGTCTTATCTTATTTTGATTTTTGTTGGTCATGTTTTTATGCATCTCCAGGATATCCACAAGTGATTTGAGATGTCGGGATGGTTCATGGCTTTATTTTTATTTGTTTGTTATTTGTGGGGTGTTTTGTCATGAATTTTAAGGAAAGGTATTTTGGGTGTCTGTGATAGGAATGTTCACATATGAGAAAAGTATCGAATGCAAAAAATAATAATAAAGAAAAATAATGCTCATGACTGCCACTACACATACCTTGACCCTTAATTCCCACACCCTTAGATGGATTGGTTAACATTCCTTATCTATTCCAAGTGCATGTTACATGCAAAGGGAACATCCCATCTTTATTTGTCAATATCTAAATGTAGACATACCCATTTTGCTAAATACAATGATTCAATGATGAAAAATAATTGCTCAATGCCTAAATAGTTCAAAGAATATGGTATTAATCAATTCTATATTTCAATTAGGGTTTATTGTCATATTATTTGACATGCTCATGTCACTCACTTCTTATATATCAATATTAATAATTCTATCAGTCAAACCTAACAATCATTAAGGTACTGTATTCTGACACAACAAAAAACAATGCATCCTGCATACATAACATGTTAGTACAAATATCATAATCATAAGCACCATCACAGTCCATCCATTTCATGAAATGCATAGAAAAGTACAAAGACATAGATTATCATCTTTCATTAAGTGCATTACATTTAGATATCCATGTACGCATCTCATACATCATCTAAGAAAACAAAAAAGCATATAAATCATCATGCATCACTATAATAATCATAAATAGACATCATAAATCAAAATATATGCATAAAATAGGACACATGATAGATACTCCTCCCAGAACTACACACACACACACACACACACACACACACATATATATGTATGTATGTATACATATATACATACACACATATATATACATACACATATATATATATAGATATACATATATGTGTGTGTGTGTGTGTGTGTGTGCGCGTGTGTGTGTGTGTGAATATATATATAATGTTTGACTAACAAAGCTTGTAAAATATATTAAAAAAAGTGTCTACAGTATAAGGATAGATCAACTGGAGCTCCCTTCGCCCTCTAATCCAATGGGCCTAAGAGGGGCAGCTATGGAAGGTCCTACCTCAAGATGAACGACAGGTGTAATCACATTTGTGCATGGTAGCCTCACTGGTTGTACTACTATCGCACTATTATATGATCTATGAGACCTTCAAGATGCACTATTACTAGGGAATCTTTGTTCAAGAGGGAACACACTCTCACAATGTCCACGCTGGTACTATATCTCTCCTCCCACCTCCCTCACCTTCTTGTAATCCTCTTTGATGGAGAAATTTGATATCCCGACCATAACATCTTGGTTTTCATGCTCTACTACTCTAGCTCGAGTCTCAACAGCCTATGTCATATCTCTAGCCTCTTCTCCCTCCCTCTCCAACCTCCCTATCCACCTCTCTAACAAACCAATCCTGCTAGATAACCAGTGCCTCTTTGAATATGAGGTTTTCACCCTAGGCTCTGTTGCAGCTACCCTCTCCTCTACTTGTATGGACCTGATCTATGTAGTATCTAATATCGCCTATAGAGATATAATATGGTCTCTCATAGCAGTCATTAGCATTTTCAATACCAAATCCTTTTAAGGAATCTATCTCACATCGTGACCAATGGCCACATCCTGTAGCCCCTTTACCTTCACCATCACCTCAACCCCACCTACACCCACATCCTCCATATCCATTTACATCCTCCTCTGATTATGATGATGAGCTGGAATCATCTAAGCTAGAGTCACTCTAAGCTACTCCTTGTCACAACTACATCCTCCTCCTCCTCCATCGATTCATCACCTTTTACAACTGCTCCACCAACATCCATCTCTTTGACCATCCTCTCACCCATCCCATCCTCCTCTCTCTCCATATCTACCTCCTCTCCCCCAACCACCTCTACCTATCCCTCCATCTCGGTCTCCCCTATGTCCCCCCTTTCCCCGTCTCTCCATCCTCCACGAATATCTAATCCATCTAACCATGTCAATAGGAATTGGTATACCTAGATCTGTCAAAGGTACAAGTATGGGCAAGGCCCACCATGCATCATAAGATGTCATAGTACCTTCATCTTCCACCTATGACCTACAATCCCATCTCCTAATATCAAACTCGTTAATATGAGCCATCATTGTCACCACATGAATCACTGGCCCCCACCTTGATACATCTCTATTGCACTGTGCAAAACATGTGGGAACTCCCTGTCTCTACCCAAAATATCACAACACCCTATCAGGGAGTTGAATCTCAATAATCCTCTATGAATGTGTAGTCCTACAAATCAGACACCTCTCCTACCAGGAAAAAATATAAGTGGTTTGCCTCTCTATCCCATGCCACACAACCAATATAGGCCCTCCAGGTGAACTCCCTCAAAATATCAAGCTGGTGCATCCAATATCTAGTGTGTCCAACCTGCCATTGTACAACTGCCTTATAATAGTATACATGTGGATGACCTAGTTGAAGGGCTTACCTATCAAAAATTTGTCTACACATAGATATGTTCTCCCAAGCCCAAACCTTTAATAAAGTGACTCCACATCGAGATTGTGCCTCATGATAAGCAATTTCATGCATCTAAAAGTAGAGCTTGGCTAGCACACAAGACCCCCATGCATATATTCGAGACACTGTCCACATCTCTAGTACCACTACTCCCTATCCTACATGAAATCTATGGCCCCTCCTATCTGAAACCAATATACTCACCACTATCCCAAATAGTGAACCAATGAAGTCATCATAGTCATTAACCATGTCTCACCATCTAATCTCATGATGTCAGATCCATAACTCCACCTTAGGAATCTAAAAACAAGTTGTAAAGTGCCCTAACCCTCAACTGTGGTGCATAAACAACCCTCTCACCCCTAATAGGTAACCTCAATAGCCTATAGACATCCTCTAAGGTAATTTTTCACTCCCCTGTCAGAAAGTGGAAATAAGTCTCTAAGTGCCACTTGTCACACAAAGCGATGATGAGTCCCCTATTAGTCCTAATATGGGGCATAAATGTAACATGTAGTAATCCTAGGGTCTCCAAATGATCATGCTCCTCCTGATTTAGTCTATGTTTATATGCAAGTGTCCTGGGATGATTATCCAAAGTAATCAAAATGGATTCTCTAACTTAAACATGCAAAGGCAAACACCAAGTCAATCATAATGCAAACAACCAATATTAAACATGCATATAAACTATCCCAATTTTAGCACATGTCAAATTGAATTCATTAATTATGTATTTAGCAACAAAAAATCAAATGTGTCTAATCATTAATGTAAGTGTGTCTAATCAATTTCAAAATCAAAGCCAAGCAATTGTGTTGCATTATTCATGAACATGCGCACCGGTTTACCCTAAAATCTAACCCACATATGTGTCACTTTATTCTAGAATGCATCGATTCAAACATACACTTGCATCGCAAAAGTATCAATTGCGCATCGATTTAAAAATTTTAACCTAGGCAGTTGCTTTGCTTTGTCGTCAGTTGTGACGAATGTGACCATTAAATGCACCGAATATGCGCATTTTGACCTAGACCTATAGATAGAAAAGCAAAAAATATGAGAAATAAAATGTGTAATTTACCAAATACAAACCGGTGTTGGCACACCCTCTAGTCACCGACAGGTTTTGACCCACTCACTGATGTGAACACCATCTCCATAAGCCAACATTTCTCCTTAAATCGCTCTGAGATCTCTTCTTCTCCACTAAAATTTTTAAAGCTCCAATGCACAAATGACCTTAGAAATGAAGCCTATGCCCTATTTATACCCCCTACCCCTCCTCGATGGACGTGCAGCCCATCCCTTTTAAATTGGTAGTGTATAATTTTACCTTCTAGTTCCCATAACTTGTGCCAAACAAGTTCGTTTTATGATCTAACTGTTCTGTTGGAGTCATAGTCATATTTTTGACAAATCGAGCTCCTATACATATTTTTTGCTCAATTTTTCGAGGGGGCATCATATTACCTAGTCGCTATCGCAATCCCACTGGGGCATACTAGGACATAATTTTCACTCATTATTCTTTGAAACAACGCCTGAAAACACATTGTCTCAAAGAGGGGTAAAATGTAGAAACTAAAAATTGTCTTATTGTCTACGTGCAACAATTTTACTAATGTTCATCGTAATTAAATAAATATTTTTTATTATTTAATTAATTTGTGTCATTCTTCATAATTTAAATATTAAATGTGTCCTTTCCCTCCAATTCTAGTAATTGAAATTTTTTAATTATTTATTTAATTAGTTAGGTTTTGACTAATACTCTGTCAAAGATTCCCTAATTATTCTTCTAAAAATTAATCAAATAATTTTTATTATTAAATTAACCTATTTTCTCTAGTTTAATTAAATAACTATATAATTTAATTAAAAATATTCTTCATTGTTATTATCACCATAATTAAGTGATATTTTCAATTACATAACTACGTCTTCTAAAAATTAAATAAAGCAGTAATTTATTTAATTTTTCATTTCCCCATTGCGAACTAATTCTTCTAAAAATAAATAAAATGATTATTTTAAATTTTCCCTCATGCACAATTAAATAAAATTTTGTATTTATTTAATGTTAATTATTCCTCCAATTCCACCTCTTTAACTATCACTGGCTAACAGTTCTATTAATCAATCCATTTAGTCTTCTCGATCATGCAATCAGTCTTCTGATCAACCTATCCAGTCTACTCTCAATCAATTGAGTTGAATATTCAATCAATTATGTCATGCAACCACCTAACTATCAAATAGTCACAATCATCTATTCAATCAAGCTTAGTCATCTATCCAATCAATCTCAATTATTTATCCAATCAATCCAACCCTGATTGAAGTTCGTAATTCTAATTAATAAGGCGTAATTCTCATAATTCAACAACCACAATTCTTGAATTCTCGTGCTATCACATTTGAGTGAATATGAGATCCAACATTGCATGGAGACAGAAAGAAGCAAGGGAGAGCTTATTAGTTTGAATTTTTGTATTTCATAGAATTGTTTATTTTATGATGCATTCAATATTGTTTATCTCTCTTGAATAGGTGTAGGATTGTATTAGTATTGATCGTGGTGGTTGGATCTTACATTTCTTATTGTAGGTTACAAGAATTCGAATTTAGCGGCCTATGAGAATGACTATTACTCATGTTGTAGGGTTGCAAGCCTAAAAAGAGATTAAGTCAATAATTTGGTGTTTTAATGTTATGCTTTTCTTTTAGCACTACGAGTATTGATTGTGTAGACTCCAAATACATGGTCTAGGACATTGAATAGGTGTGTTTTATATTGAATGATTCCAGCTAGAAATGTATTGTTTTCATGCCTATGTAAGACAAAATTTAATCCTTGACATTAAGGGTTTGAAATATTGATGCACGGTTTGGGGTTATCAATTGAAAGAGGTCTTGGAGTGGTGTCAAATGTATAGAAGAAGTTTTTGTCAGTCGGGTTCCAACAAGAATTTGAGTCCACTTTTGGCCAAAAGGTGGAATTCTTTTTTCTATTTTTTTTTATGTTGACCCGTTTGACCTAAAAATTTGAAGCACTTAGAGATTGAATCTCAGAAAAGGTCAATAATAGGATTTGTAGTACTCGAAGTCTACTTTCCAAATATGTAATCTATTTGACTACAAGATGATACAAATTAATTTTCAATAGGCATTACTGAAAACCCTATTTTAAAAGTCACTTTTTAATGACCATACCAAACTCATGTACGACAAGCATAATATGACCTAAACGAAATTATTTCTCTAAATCCTTTTGGGAAACGATATGTAACACAGTCATGATTTTTTAAAGGGGTAAATGCTTTGACTCGGAGGTATGAACTGGTGAGGCCACAAATGGGGGACCTCATCTCCAATGGGATTCGAACCTTGATGATGAGAACAACAAAACAACTTAACCATCATAACATGCCAATGTTGGCATGTAACAAAGTCAAGATTGATGACAATAATTTTTTATAATTTTTTTTTCAGAATATGTTTTTTTAATGGACATATTTTTTGTTTTTAAAACCCCCCCTGTACAAAAACCATAATTTGACCTAAACGTATCATTTTTTTAATTTTTTTAAGTGTAGAATTGTCTTTACTTTGATGTCATATAAAATATTTTCAAAAGACATAAATAAAAAAAGTTATTAAAATAAAAGAAAGCCTATTATTTCAAGTTTTTGATTAAGGTAACAACATGTTTTGAAGGGCCCCCGAAACCCTATTTACAAAGGGAACTTAAGATAGAGCAATAAAAGTTCCAAAAATACACCAAGCCAGCCTGAACAAGAGGCCTAAGAGAAACACACTAGCCAAAAACTAAGAAAAAAACACTTCTCAACCGCAACAAAGAAAGAATCATTAGAGAACAACGGAAAGGGAAAGAACTATCCTTTCGTCCCTTTCTTATGGGACCAAAGGGTCATGTCAAAAGAAGAAGAGGATTTCTTAATTTTTTTGCCTTTAACAATAATCCAACCATCTTCAACTCTAGTAGCCTCATCCTACCAGCACAAAGAAACCAAATCCAAAGAACCAACCCCCAGCACAAGAATAAGATCTTCCAGTGACATTTCCATCACAGGGCCAACTTTAGCCCCAACCAAAGATTTGTCAGTAAAAGGATTAGCCAAACCAACGCTAGCAGAGGCCAAAACACCTACAATACCAGCCGGACCAGCTCCCACAGACCCACCAACAATATCCTCCAGTGGTAAAAAATCAAGAACAATCCAGCAGACACAACGCCACCAGCAGTCCCACCGGCAACAACATCCAGCAGAGAAAGAACATATTCAGCTCCAGCAGAAATAGAGCCAAAAGCAGTAGCCAACACAGACCTAGCAAGGACATCAGGAGACAAAACAGTATCATCCTTCTTCTTAGGGTGAGAAGAACCTTTCAGAATTGTGTAATGATGAGTGGAAGCACCATTCCACCACGAAGGAGGAGATTTATTTTTCTTGGGATCCAAGCCACATTGGAATGTGACCAATCTTAAAATATTTTTGACATCTAAAGGGAATACCCTCGTTGTCAAGTTGTTGGGTCCAAGAACCTAAAGTTGATTCAATTTTGATTTCAGCTGGAAGACCCATTGACGTGTCAAGTTCAACTAAAATGTGAGCATAAGTAGAATGAAGTATATTGTAGGAATCATTATCTAGCATCAAAAAGTCCCCCAAAGCCTCACCCACTTCTTCAAGAATGGAATCATGCCAGAGATGAAGGGGGAGATTGGGAAGTCTAACCCATATAGGGATCTTACTGAATATTTCAGAGGAAGGATTAAAATATGGGTGTTGGGGCTTTAACATAAGCATAAATTTATCATCCTCCCAGCAGAAAAAGTTATCACAGAGGATCTTAGTTCTATCCTCAGCAAAGTCAATTTTGGCAATAAAAAACCCTTTTTTCCATAGGAAAGATATGAATAGTACTTGATAGCAATGGTTCCCATTTACGAGTTACCCAATCATGCAGGAGGGGAAGGCTAGGCCAGAATCCCCATAAATGACATATTAATTCATGAGATTTAAAGACATGAGTGTTGTTCGCCAAATCCCCTTCATCCTCAAAAGAAATCTTTATAGATAAAGAACCACACACTGGAACCATATTAGAAACCCTAGGGCCCTTCTCAACCAAAGATGCCTTAGAGACAATATTACCAACAGATACACTTGGTCCCTCAAATCCCTTAGAGGCGAGGCCAGCAACCCAAAGACAAGAGGTGTCATCTGTCGCTAAAGCCCTAGCCGCCGTCATAGGAGTCTTCGACAGGGTAGCAGGCAGCACAACTACAGGGCAGGCGGAAGCATCAGCCACAAGACTAATAGGAGCAGCAAGACACGCACCTGCAACAATGCCAACAGGGAGGGCGATGCTCGGATCCGCAGCCACATGCATAGGGGAGGGAGTCGTTGTCACGCGAGTAGGGGAAAGAGCTACAACGCGACCCATTACTGATTGTTCTAGAAAAAAAAAATTCACCTATTATTTCAAGTTTTTGCACCTCTTTTAGTAGAAATTAATTAAAAAATAAAAAAACTAGTCACATTTTAGAACAAATTGCATATTTGGAATCTACAGTCTCATTTATAATGGGTTTTTTTGTCAAAATGTTCTACAAAAAATATATTCAAATATTTGTCCAAAGTGTGTATTTCATTTGAACGTTGAGATGGCCTCCAAGGTGTAGGTCAAATTAGATCTAAGGCTATGGTTCGGTTAATCAAGCCTTTTCCCAACCCAAAACACGAAGCTATTCTTAGAGCGGTGATTCAAATTTTATAAAACATGGTCACATTTATGAAATATGGTCACGCTTTGATTTGTTGGTCCTTCATAAACTGCTCTAGTTTTCCTAATTCCTTTGCATCTAACATGACTTTATGTTGATTAAGATATTGATACCGGAGGGTAGTGACAAATGCCTCCAACCAGTCTACAAATGGCTTTTCCCAGAGCTGGGGTTGCTTCTTCTACAGCTGATTGGACTAGAGATGGTGCTGTTATTGAAGGCACTACATGATGAGATTGCCCTGGTGTAGATTTTTTAAGCAGTGTTATCACAGGATGGGACAATAGTAATGACAATTGGAATAATTAGCTCAATGGTTAAAGTTCTTCCTTTTTGTAATCAATGTATAAACTCTTATATACTCGAGTCTCTATGTTCATAGTAAATGCAAGGCCTAAATTTTGTAATGACGTATGTACATGATGACACAAAGATAAAGATGATACTATAGATTATATAGATGGTAGAAGCTCTATGACAATAACAATTTTTTACGATGTATAAGCTTATTGAACTATCTTAATATAAAAAATAGGGTAACATTTTGTAGAACAATGTCACATTCCATCTTTCAAATTTATAACGTTTTGTAGAACGGGATCACGTTTTGTAAAATGGGGTCACATTTTGTAGAACAAGCTCACGTTTCATTTTTTTAGAACGTGACCCCATTCCAAGTTTCAAGCTCGGGACCTTGAACCTAAATGTGGCCCCGTTCTATTTTTATGTGACCTCGTTCCATAAAGCTGATTTTCAAAAAAATAAATGTGTAAAATTTCACCCATAAGTGGACTCAACTTCTTGCACTTAACTAGTGAAAAGTAAATGGTTTTGGGAAATGATGACAAGAGTAGGTTCCTAATAGGGCTACTAGCAAGGTGTCTAGGAAAGAGCACCTAGGAGCATCTAGTTGCATTGAAGAGACCATTGTGGTTCTTTGAGCATTTGTTTGGATTGTAGGTTTGAGCTTGAGTCCTTCCTCTACATCACAAATATTATATCTGTGTGTGTCTTATAAAGGTGTTAACCTTTAGATATGTCCTTTGTTTTTACTATTTCCTGATCTAGAGGTGTCTTTCAATTTTCACCTAGAGACCTATTTCTGATTTTTTTTGCAACTAGGTGTAACACATTCACCAAAGTATGATGTGACATTGAGTTCTATAATGAATCCAACTGTGTTATCCCCTAATGCTATACCTTCTCAAATTTTCATAAACTCGACAATTGTTTCATAATTTTTTAAAGGGAGGTCATTATCAGTTTGTGCAAAGACTAGGGATGTAGAGGTTAAAGTCAATATAAAGAGGAGTCTTCCCATTCCTAGAATGTATTGATGTGTGAACAAGAATCTTTATAAGTTTCCTTATCGGATGTATCAACTATAAGAGAAGCATTAACGTCATCAACAAATATTTACATAGTACTAGAAGGTTAATTTCTAATTATCCACACCAAAGCCCTTTGAACCTAGGTAACTAGAGGGATTGATTAGGTGTTTTGATGTCTTGCTTCTGAAGTCCAAGGCAATTATGACCATCATATCCTTTATGTTCAATTATATGAAATCCTTTGTCATATTTTTTAACTAATACCTTAATAAGTTCTTCATCTTCTTCATCTTCACAAATCCATTAAGATATATCATCTTCTATAGTTTCTTTATGTAAGTCACCCCACTTTTTAAAGGTAGTGGGTTTGCATTGTATTACAACATTTGGATCTTTTTGTACTAGATATGGTATCCAATAAGACTCTGGTGAGTTTGGTAGTTTTCCTACACAAGGATTCACTGATATTATACTCACCACAACCCTTTTTATGGACTTGGATCTTGATCTAAAAGATAGAGGTTGATGATTTAGATAACAAAATAGAATCAATGTATGCAGAAGAGGATGATGACAAAACTTCCCCATTGATTAGAACTTGGTATTGAGGAGTACCTTCCTAAATATTCTAGTACTGAAAGGGCTCAAGATCACTGTATATGGTAATTTCAATTTTATTTTGGGAAAACACAAGGCATTGGTGATATGTGGATGGAATGGCTTTCATGGAATGAATCCATGTGCAGCCAAGGATAAGGTTGTATGGAAAATCAAGGTCCAAGACCTAATAGATTGTATCTTGTAATGCTATTCCAACTTGAATTAGAAGTGTGGTCACCCCTTTGGAGGGATGTTCAACATCAGTATGTACCTTTATAATAATTCTATTTGAAGTATCAATGAATGCCTTAGAATATCCTAATGTTTTGACTAACTTTAAGGTATAAATGTTTAAATCTACTCTTCCATCTATCAAAATTCATCTAGTTTTATGTTTGTGTACAAAAAAACTAGATGGAGAGGGTCATTATGATTAGCTTTATCTGACGGGACATCATTGCTTGTGAACGTAGCATGATGAGTAGTTGTCAGATGTCCCCTCATAGCCTAAAATTGGTAAACATTTATGTCTGTAGGTATTGATGAGTCTTGTAGTGCTTTATCCAATACAAACTTCTAAGTGAGTGATATTCATAGAAGCTCAAGAATAGATATTTGTGTGGTTGTTTTTCCTAAATTGTCCAAGGTATTATATTGGTTAGACATTTGGGATTTTGAAGGGGCCCTTGAGGGCTCACTTCGGATCTACATTTAGCAATTGCATAGTTGAGGATTTTGTTTTTTATTGTAATGGTTGAGACATGGTTATCAGCTTGATGGATATGGTTCATTGTGTATTATATAGCCACGTTGGTGTAATTGGAATCATTACTAGAATTATTCCTCAAAATGGAAACATTTCCCTTTCCATGATCATGTAAGGAGTCTTTAAATATCACATGGTTGGTATTAGACATTCCTCACTGATTTTCAATTGTTATGTTCCCCTAGTCAATAGAGCCTTAAATAAGGTTCTTTAGTTTGAAATTACCAGATGTTTTAAGTCCTTTCACTTGATGTTATTCACGTAAATCAATGTCCTTTAACCATGTGGGCTTCGTTTGAAGTTTATACAATCTGATTTCCAAAACATTCAATTGTACTAGCTTTGTATAGATGATTTAAAAGTTAAACAAGATAAAACTAGGTTGGAACTATAAATGATTAAATGAGCAACCACCAACTCAAAATCAATTACAAAGCTCACAATTGCAATCAATACAAAAATGCAAACAACCTCAACGAATGAATAAATCAAACCAAAATGCTAACTCATGTTGAATCCTTGCACAAGGCCTCCATTGTTCTTCTCCCTTTTGTGTTGTATTAGATTGGCTCTCAGAATTGTAGCACTACTATCATGATATGATCGCACAAAATCTCAAAGATTGTAGTTGTTGATCATAGGAAATTAGGATTGCTTTTATAGATTTCAAGGATTTTGATCAAAAGTTGAGAATAAGAGGTAAATAAAATTGATGAATAGTTGAGATCTGTTGAAAGAACTTGATTGAGATAATTATGAGATATAATTGGTTGCATGATGGAGATAAACTGAATTGATTAAGGAGTTAAGTGTTGTGTTTGATCTATTAGGAGAATTGATTGGGATTGGAACTGGAATTGAGTGGCAGTTAAGGATATGCAACTAAAGATTTAATTAGCATTAAATAATCAAATAATTATTTAAATGGACATCTAAGAAGAATTAGAAAATAATTAAATAAACAATTTTTTTAATTCATGTGCATAGAATAGATAAATAAATAGAGTAGGATTTTATTTATTTCTAGAAAGCATTTATTTTTAACCATTAATAAATAAATTAAATAATTTATTTAATTATATAATACTTAGATAATTAATTAAGTAATTTTGAATATTATTTAATTATGAAAGAGAAAGAAATTGATTTGATTAAACAATGAAAAATTATTTTATTTAATGTGTATGAAAGGGATTTAATCAAATAATAAAATTAGATAATTAAATAATTAATATTACGTAATTGATTAAGAGGAAAATTAGTAAAAGTGATGCTAGCACGCATCTAGACAATTTTAGGTGTCTGCAAATATATCACCTAAGGACACATATTTATATCTTGTATTTGGACGTGTCATAGAAGGACCTCTTTGTGAATTGGTTTGTACAATGTTTGATGTTTGGTGGTTGTTTGAAGACTAAATGTTGCCCAATGATTGCACATTAGATATAGAAGGTCCTTGGAGGCTAACCATGTGTTGCGCCTTGTTGACCACCTTTGCATCCACTCCATCATTGTTGATTATTTTTGTTCTTAGACCAAAATCTCGATTTGTAATTTGATGCAGTGGCATTGTCTTTGGTCTCCCTCAAGATTTGGACATGTCCATCAATTAGGGAATTGTTTTTATTGAAACATTTTTTCAATAACTTCATCAAATGTGTTCGAGCATTGGATTTGGAGTTGGAACATTGTCTCTTGATTAAGATTCATAAAAACCTGCACTGATTCTTGGGTACATGACAAAGACATTTGCTAGCAAGATTTTGTCATTTCTACAAGGCCATTTTTGTTTGGTATTACAGAGATCATTCATTGATATTTCATGCTCAATATTGTAAGAGAAGTGTGTAATGAAATTCTCTACTAACCCATGGAATGTCTTGATGTCATGTGATAGATGAGAGAAGCACTTGATAGCTTATTCACCTAGACTACATGGAAAGAGGCGCATGAGATATGTGTCATTATGAGCCACCTGTAAGCTAGCTATATAAAACTCTTTTATATGTTCTCTTGGATCACCCTTTCTTTTGTACTTGTCAAATTTAAGCATTTCAAATTTGTGGGGAAAGTGTGGCATTGATATAGTTCTATCAAAGGGATAAAAGCTAACCATAGGTTGTGCCTTGTTGACCACCTTCGTGTTTGCTCCATCATTGTTGACTACACCTTTGTTCTTAGACCAAAATCTAGATTTGTTATTTGATGCAATGGTATTATCTTTGGTCTCCTTAAAGATTTTGACAAGTCTTTTATCTATAAGGGATTTTGTTTATGGAAACACTCTTTTCAATAACTTATCAAATGTATTTGAGCATTTAGATTTGGAGTTGCAATATTGTGTCTTGATTAAGATTCTATATTAAAACCTGCATCGGTTGTTTCTTGGATACATGACAAGGACATTTGCTAGCAAGATTTTGCCATTATGGCAAGACCGCTTTTGTTTAATATTCCAAAGATCATTCCATTGATATTTCATGCTCAATATTATAAAAGAAGTGTGTCATGAAAGATAGATGAGAGAATCACTTGATAGTTTATCAACCAAGACTGTATGGAAAGATGTGCATGAGATGTGTGTCATTATGAGCCACCTATAAGCAAGCTATATAAATTCTTTTATATGTTCTCTTGGATCACCCTTTCCTTTGTACTTGTCAAATTTAAGCATTCAAATTTGTGGGGAATGTGTGGCATTGGTATAGTTCTATCAAAGGGATAATGATAAATGTCCTTTAATGTGTATGTTTTCTTTGTTCCACCTACTTGTATGTTTCTTATTTGTTGCTGCAAAATTTGTAGTTAATGAATTCAATTATCTATGAGAGATGGTGGAATGTTTACGTTGTTGGTTTATGGTATGCAAGAATGGATGTTTGATGGATCTAAAAATGGTTTTGTGGCTTGGTAAATTGGTGGTTGGTTGAATGATGGTAAGTTATGGTGGAAAGGTTTTGATATTGGGTTTGTGCCTTGTCTCCATCTACCCTCATTCCTTGAGACTAGACTTGGTCCTCCATGTTAGAAATCTCCTATCCTAAATCAAATTCAAAGTTGCACAAATAACCCTAGTCAAACGTACAATTATAAAGAATATCCCTAAACTTTTAAAATTTAAAGCTCAAATTTAAAACTAGCCCCAACTTTCCCTTTACCACTTGACCATTATGTGATGACTAGCACAAAAAACATTTCATTTGACTCTCGAAGTTGTTTTATAAAAGGGCAAACCTACTTTATTTTTAAGCCATCCTAGACCTAAATTTCACAAGGAATCTCATAGCATTATCATTCAAGAATAGATTTAGAGGATTTATTACTAAATTATCTCATCGCATTATCATCTAGGACATCCATTACATGCTTATTTATTGTTTGCATTTGTTCAAAAGCTAGTGGGATATAATTGCCTTTCAAACAATGGAGCAAGTATCTCTGTAAAGTGCAACTCCTAAGCACACTAACTTAGGTTTTATACAAAGTATATATAAATCATCAAGGTGAACCAGAATAAAGATTTTATGCTTACCCAAAATTAGATCCAAAAACGTTGGCGAAATTTGCACACCCCATGATAGTATAGTTGCAAAAATGATCTAAAACAAATCAACCACAAATTCTAAATTCCAAAAACATTCATTTGAACATGACTTACAGTTTTTTAAAACTTTATAGATCATCATTAATTATCTATCACCACTAATCTACATGAAAATTCAAATACCTTATTTATTTATTTTCCCCCTACATACAAATTCATTTCAATTATCAATTCACAATCTTAATCTTGAAGTAGATGTTTATTATTGCGTGTTTACCCTAAGAATCAAATAAAATAGATGTTTATTATTAGCCTAAAAATTAAATGAAGAGAGATTAGGTAGAGAGGCATGTCGTCTTATTCCCTTTCAAGATAATCAAATTGAATTATAAGCATTACTTTCAATTACTTCTTTAAAACACATTCATATTCAAACATGAATGAAATATTTTTAATAACATCTATGAGGCCGAAGCAGTCGGGACCCCCTCAAAAGCAAAACAACCCAAAATGAGGTGCCAGACCTTTAAACAATATGTAACTTCCCCTTTAAATCTTCTCTTTGACAATGACTTTTGTTCACTAGGTTTACTATGTTGTCTAGTTGTGTTTCTTCAAAAACACATCCCCATAGTTGGAATGGATGTCATTGTATGTTGGGCACTCCATGATAAAATGTTATTGCCTCTACCACTCACATGTAGCAAAATAGGCATATTCTCTTTTCCCATTCTTCCTTAGGTATCATTCATCTACAAGTTTCACGCCTCAAATGGTGAGAACTAGTCCTAAGTTGAGATAAAAGCATTTTTTCTCTCCATTTAATATTTGCTCTTATGTACGTTTTCTCCTCATGGTCTCTCGTTGGGTAAAATTCTTTGATATGGTAAGCTTTTTTACACCAATTTTGTTTTTATCATAAGACACTTTAAATTTTTTCCCTCACAAACTATTTTATTTCTTCATTGTTATCTGGACATTCTTGTATATTAACATCCCATTTTTTCATCTATTTTTCATTTTGCTTCATCCATATGTACTTTCTTCTATTTGGCCTTTCCTCCATGATCAAGTTAGGCCAACAATGTTTTTCCATATTTTGAGTTTTCTTTAGGTAGCTTAAGAACTGGACCATTATCGAAGCTTCTAAAGGGAAGATGATTGTTTATGCCAATAAGATCTCATATGTGACAGTAGTTTTAATTTTGAGACTATGATGATTAGATGTTTTTAGATTCTTTCTACTTGCCTTCATTTCTAATCCTCAAATTTCACATTCGTAGAGGATCACCAAGGTGACCAACAAACCAAAAACCATTTTTTGGCTTTCTAATCCCATAACTTTGCATTCCTACGTCTATTTTGTAAGGAACATAGCTCTTTCCACCCTCTTTAAATTCTTTTTGCTCTACACATTTCCCAATTTAACTTGTGAAAATCAATCCCAAGATATTTGCACTCATTCTCTATCTCTCAAGGATCACCTTCGAAAAGAGAAATGTATTGTCTTCTTGTTTCTTTTCAAAGAGAATATCAACACTTTGGTTATGCTAGTGTTCACTTGTATCCCAACCTCATGACAAAAGGTCTTAAGCACCTTCAAGTATTCCCTCAGTGCACCAACTATTTTAGCAAATAAAATGAGTCCAAACTATTAGATTTCCATAGTCCATATAAATGATTATAGTTTTTGGATTTGATTGTGCAAGATTTTTTACCATCGAATCCAAAAACTATAATAATTCAATTAAAATGAGATTGTCCACATAGACAAGTAGCATTATCACATATTTAGCTAGTTGAACTCCCTCACTATTAGTCTTGTTTAACCATTCTTATAACTTATTGATATATAGCCCAAATAAAGTTGGAGAGAGAGGGCACCCCTTGTTTGACACCAATATCACTATTTGTCTCTGGCTCTGACTTTAGCCTTGACCTGCTCATAAAGCCTATGAACTACAGCTCTCAGCTCATTAGGAATCTGCAGTTCTTCCATTCTATCCCAACATTTGTTGTGTGGTACCATGTTAAAGGCTTTTTTTAAGTCTACAAAACAGCAAAAGGCCTCACCACCTCGAGTATTCCACATATTTGCAACCAAGAATCTATGGGTAACACCATGATCAATAGTGGAATGTTTTGGTCTAAAACCAGCCCGCCCTTTAGCTCTTTTGCCCTCTCTATCTGCCCACCTGCTGACTTTGTGTTCAACCATGCTTCTAAAGAGTTTCCCAAGGAGGGGGTTAACCATAATAGTGCGGTTATTTGATCGATTATTTATATTGCCACTTTAATAGAGAGGAATCACAACGCCGGTCATCTATTTTTCAGGAAAATCCTCTGCATGTATATGATAAAAGTCTTTTTTCCCAATCTAGGAACAGTATGACAAAATTCAAAAAGGCATGTCATTCAAACAAGTATCAATATCTTTATATTTGCAAAGAAAATTTGTAAAATTTTAAAGATATTTTCTCTGTTGTTCCCCATCCCATTTCTCGTTATAAGTAATTGTGAGCTTTTACATTTTCAGAGGATTTTCCTTCTCAAAAAGCGTAGCAGATTAATGCAATGGAGCAAATGAGCCCACAAATTACTAGGGAGCAAGCCTCCCTAGTTTGGTATACTATTCGTTACCTTAAAGGCTGGCTAATCTTCAGATCTTCATCAGATAATTTTACAATACAGTCAACTCCCATTATTTTAATCCAAGATACTCAACCTTTAATGTGCCCACCGGATGTTGAACCTTAATCATTGTGGGGATAAGTGCCCTATTTTACTACTAAATCTCATCGTGGCAGGTGTGGTAAGGATTTAGTTTAGGTTAGAATTAATTTTTTTGGGAGCCTTAGGACAGATTCTAGCAAATCTTGACCAGGAAGTCATAGATTACATATCTATAACCTGTCCTCCCTAGATTCTAGACCCATTCATCTAAAATAGAGGAAATATTATTTTGCTTCTTTGAAGCAGTACATCAATAATGAAATCATAAAGCTAATAGAAGAGCAAATCATGCGATTTGAGATTCCCTTAGAAAACATCTGTACAGGCAGAAATATCGCAAGCTGATAAATTATTTACAGCTTGTTGGGAAAAGCATTCAGCATGAAAACATCTAGAGAAAATATTCAATTGAGTTTCATAGCATGCTGAATATAGACTACTACAAGAATCCATCACACAATAAAAAGAAGCTTAAAGCTACTTGTGAAAATCTATCGCCAAGGATCATCCCATCCTTTAGGGCCTTCTCTTTTGACAAAGTTAACAATAGCTTGCACTGCTTCTTCCACCCGATTAGATAGGGAATGGTTACCCCATTCAATTTCAACCTTCTCTGCTCCCCCCATTGCATTGCAAAGCCTAACTCATGAACAACAAGACAAACATAATTATGGAATATTTATATGCCAATGAGAAACTTTAACATGTTAGAGAAAAAAGACGATGTGGATCACCATTGTCCAAATACTTTATAAAGAGAAATGGCTTTGGATAAAGCAAACCAAATTTGAAATTACTAATAAAAATAGTTCCATGTAAGCTTACCTTTGGACAACAGCTCGCTTATCAACATATTCTGGTATATACTCATCACCCATGGAGAAGATTATCTACAAAATGAGTACCAAAAAAACTCAGATTTGAGTATATCTGGCTTTTGCATGGAGGAATAATTTTAACTTAACTATCCTTATATCCATTTGCAAGATTCTTAATGGAGGTTCTTATGATTTTCCTAAATGTGAGTTTATTGAATACTCTTGCGTGGAATAACAAACACAGCTTCCACAAGGAAAGTTATCATTCATGGTAAACAGCTCCAGAGAGTACAGTAGGATCCTGTATAAAATGTGTGAACTACAGCAAAACTTTCTATATCTTGTGTATAATGTTTCCGAGGTGTAACAAAAATCAAGTAAAATCTGTATTAAGACAGGCTAATGTCAAATAAGAGACGAGGAGAAGCATGTTCAGAGGCATACAACTGGGTAGAAGATGAGGAAACAAACAAAATACATAAAATGGAGCTTTTTCTTTATGAAGAGACAAATCACTGAATCAGAGAGATTCAGAACATGAAGCAATTAATTCATAATTGCAAAGAAATGAGAGATGTTGTCACATGCCAAGGTCTAAATTGGTTTTATATAGTTCAGCCAAACAAATGCAATTTCACTTAATAAGAAGTACAAGTTCTGGAATGTGGTTGGGCCATAGGGAGAACAATGTGCAAGCTACAATCTTCTGCCTCATTAGCAAAAGCTCCTTCAATAGGCTGACTTTGCCCTTTTTTGGTGGCAGCTCGCCTTGTGTTTTTGTGGATTATTTTCCCCTTCAGAGGGGTTTCATGCATCACTTGCCAAAATGGCTTATTATATGTTGTCCAAATAAGTACTACAATGCCCAATAAGTACTTCGACGCTGTATTTGATGATATGAGATGACAAAAACAGAAACTGATGAAAAGGAATTTGAATTCCTGAAGAGATGAATCGGGGATAAAGAGAAGAAGCAATTGATCATAGAAAGATGAGATACTGACACCCACCTGATATTTGCAGTTGTGGGGTAGTGTGGATTGTCTACCTCGAGAAGGAAGACAATAAACTGTGGTAATATGTATATACATGGCTTTCACAGTCACAGGTAAGGAAACTAACCATTTGCAGAGCCTACTGAGAATGTAAAATCGGAATCTCTGAAGGTTTCAACTTCCGGTTTATGATCTCTTTGTTACCGATTGTAAGTTAATGACAGCCTTCTGGCACTCCAGACACATAGAAACAATTATATGTGTACAGCTGCATCAATGTGTACATTCAATCATCATCAGAGAAGTATTGCCTTTCCTTCAAGAATGAAGAGAGGGAAAATCTAATTCGTAGAACCTCGGTGTGCTATGGTAAAGCATTCATTAAGAATGAAATTATATATTCAGATTGTTGACAGGATAAGTATTAAATTTCTTAAGGGTGCCACATTTCAGACGTCAACAAAGAGGCATTTTATTTCCTTCCAGTGTATCTTATATTTAGTTACATCAACAAGACCAAAAGGATTGCATGAGAATATCGCATTAGAGAGGTCCCTTTCCTGCAAAGATGAGAGGAACCAAAAAATAATTGATGGCTCGGAAAATGTAACTTAGGAGGTCACTCAGTTCATTAATATAAGAAACATGAACAAAAGATTGTCCGATAATGACACACATACATAGGGTTCAAAACTAACCACCTATTATCAAAATGGCTGGGCAGATCTACTATCATACAAACCTTAAAGCACTACAAGTGAGACCTGAGAACAATTAACCAAACACACTACCCTGTGACTACCTTTTAGCACATACAAGTCTCATCACAAAATGGCAAATCAAGGAATACAAACCACAAAACTATTCAAATATTTTAACTATTTTACCAGTGACTCAAGATCTCCTCCTCATCCTCAATCGAGCTATTAGTCAGGAAGGACACCATCCATTCAAGCCCCGGATACACCTTAATTCCCGTCCCCTGTTTAAGGAATGTGAGAACAATGATCCCCTTGATCTTCCTATGATCTTCCCTGGTCGGCCAAGCAATCACAATAAATGACTTCCATGCTGGTGGGACAGAGCCCAAAGAGGAAGATACCTTTCCAGTTGCAAGAAAACGATGCCCAGATTTAGACCACCCAACACAAACATTTTCACCAGCACCTTTGCAATGTCTCACAACAATAAACATCAATGAAATATCCAAGTTCACCTTGTAGCGGTGATCAGCAATTAGGAATTCTTCACCAACGACACATCAAATCACATAGAACATCAACCTTGCCCTAGTTTTAAAAACTTTCTTCAGTCGCATTTCAGAAATATCACACAGGAATACCATCTCTATCAATTTGGGCAGGTCAACCTCATTAATGTCCATTTTTGGAGGAAGGAGACAAACTCAGAAAACACGTCGATAATAATTTTAATAAATGAACAACCTCTCTGAAACCCTCATATTAGTCACATTTTGTTATAATAAAGAGAGGTTTCGTTTGGCACATGCTAGACCATAGTAAACTGAGAGAGCCTAAGCATGACAGCCATATTAATGATTACAATATCCTTCATCCAAATCTTCATTTTATTTGAGGCTCCATATGATGATTAGTGTTTTAAAAATTTTAAAAGATCTGCCAAATCATCAATATTGCTGCTTACCTTCTTAGCCTCTTTAAACTCTATTGCAAGGTTGACCAGGTCATCTACTGCATGTTAGCCTCTCTATATGTATGATTTATAGAGCAAGAACTCAATGAGTCTAACATGTGCCAACCCTGAAGAAGGATAGTATTTATTTTCTGACTAGCAAGTTTTCAAATGCGCACAACAAACAATACTCATAGAGCCACCCTCCATTTGTGTTTTTTAGTCCAAGTTGTTTTGCATGTTTGGAGACCTAGAATAAACGTTTGAGCCTGAGCTTCATTATTAATCCCATCTAATAGTTTTAGGGTTGCGGTAGCAATCAGGCGTCCTTCATGATCCCTTATTAAACATCTTGCCCCAATCAACCAGGGTTACTTTTTGAGGCTCCATCAAAGTTCAATTTCACCCATACACCCAACAGCTATCTCCATTTGACCTTATCTCTAAGTGAGGACTTGGAAAGCACTCCAAACACCCAACAAAAGTAGAATTATTATTAGAGAACTTGGAGAAAAAGCAAAGTAAGAGTTGGATGAGAACTCAGAATACAATTCAACCCAGGATAGAGAGAGGTTGTGTGAACATTTAATCACTTGCAATTTATCAAATTCATTATCCACATAATTTGAGAATGAAATTAGCTTTTCACACATTAGGAGTTGGAAAATTTTGATAAGAAATGCAAGATTAAGAACAGAATGATCTAAGAAGTTAGACAGATAGACTGTTAATGTTTGTAGCCTAAGTCGAATGATAAAATGATTATATTTTATTATACATATATTGATTAATAATAATATTTTATATTCACATATATCTTATATTATTACTAATCAATTTATATATAGTATTATTTAATAATAATAATATTGTTATTATTATAATAATATTATTTAATATTATTAAGGCTGACTAAACATTGGAATTGATTAAAACTGATAATAATCGAACACCAAATAATATCGACTATTGGTGTCGACTTCTATTCATTATTTGGTGTCGATTAATATTGTACCCATTATACGGTGATTAACTTCCATCATAATCGTGTTGTCTTATATTAACGATAACAATAGTTATCGGGCCTTGACACATTGGTTATCATTGATGAAAAGTTGCGACCCATTGTGAGGCGGCATGCCTCCTCATCATTCTATATATGCTCTTGAGATGCACGATCTAAGAACACAGAAATAATACAGTGCAAGTACAAGATCGTGCATCTCCATACTCACTAAACAATATTGATATATATTTCATTTGTATAATCTGCCATCGAATAAAACTACAGGTTGCTAATTGAAGAAGTGACACTTATCTATATCAGCAAATCATTAATAGTTCAAGATCATAACAGCAGATTGGTATTGACATCTCGAGCAAGATTAATTGGTACACTCTGTCCTTATCTTTGTAACATACAGTTATCAGATTTGCTTGGCAAATAGAGATCAGTATAAATTGTATCTTTGCTTCATTGTAGTTGATTCATTTGATATTCCTACATATATAAAGTGAAAAATTAAAATTAAACTTCACACTAAATAATCTGATTACTTTAACATGGTATCAGATCCTAGGTGAGGCATAGATCAAATCAGATTTAAAAGGAAATCAAATTTTATCCATATTAGAGAAAAACGTTGAATTTAAGTCTTGTACCAAATCTAAAAGACCAGCTCTCTATTCAGCACTCTCAAGTCAAATATCTACTAGTAGAAACACTTGGGTAATAGACAGCGGGACCTCCCGACACATCACAAGATTCAAAGAGCATCTAGACACAATGATAGAAAATTGTGATGAAGAAGTCACAATCGGGGATGACTCAAACTACCCAATAAAAGGAATTGGGACCTGCAATATCCAACTAAACTCTGACATATCCTTACAATTAACAGGAGTACTATATGTACCTGGTATAAAAAGGAACCTAGTTTTTATTTCAGCCCTCAAGGATAAAGGATACAAGATCACCTTTATGGAAGGAAGAGTCTTAGCATGGCCTAAAAATTCAAATATCAAACAAGCATAGACCATCGGAATGCAACAAGGGTGTTTATAAAAACTCAGCACTACCTCATCTCAGGCCCTCATTCATGAGTCCTAAGACACATGTGAATTATGGCACAGGAGATTAGGACATCTCCATTTCCGTGCACTAACATCCATGGATAAAATGGTAACAGGAATTCCCAAACTATCTCAAGAATATGAAGGAATATGCAAGGGATGTGCCTTAGTAAAGAATATCAAAAACACATTTCATAGTGGTGAAAACAAATCTAAAGATATCTCGGAACTAATTCATACTGATTTGTGTGGATCTATGATTGTACCCTCTATTGGAGGTTTTCTATACTATATCATTTTCATAGACGACTATTCAAGAAAGACCTGGATATACTTTCTAAAAAGCAAGGAGACAAATGAAGTTCTTAAAAATTTCAGAGAATTCAAAGCCCTAGTGGAAAACCTAACAAGTAAAAACAAAGATTCTTGGATCAAATAATGGAGGGGAATACATTTTTGAAACCTTTAGTACCTTTTGTAAAAATGCAGGAATTAAGAGGGAGTTTACTGTCCCTTGTAATCCTCAACAAAACGGTGTGGCAAAAAGGAAAAACAAAACCATTGTAGAAGCAGCAAAAGCAATGCTACATGATCAAAACATTCATACCTCCCTTTGGGCAAAGGCGTCCAGTACTGCAGTATACATTCAAAACATATGTCCACATTCATCTCTATATAATAAAACTCCTGAAGAAGCATTCACGGAAATTAAACTAGATATAAGTCACTTGAAAATCCTTGGCTGTCCTCTCTACATCCATGTTCCTAAGGAGAGGAGATCCAAATTAGAACTCTCAGGAAGGAAAGGAATATTTGTGGGATATAGTGAAACATCCAAGGCCTGTAGAATCTACAAATCCTGGTCAAAGATAAATAGAACTAAGTAGAGATGTAATATTTGAGGAAGATCTTCCATTCAAAAAATCTAAAAACATAAATGATGTAGATAATGACTCTCCTCGAAACAGTGAAAAAGATCACCACTCTAAGATTCAGAGGGAGAATCATAACATCATTGAAAACAACAATCACACCAAACCTATGGATATTAAAATGAAACAAGAATCTCTCCCATAAATAAGAAAAGACCACTATGGGCCAGAAAAATGATAGAGGAAGCCAATAACTATGCATACCTAAGGGAACATTCAGAGAGAGTAAAAGACCAAACAGGTATTCCAACTATGTTGCATTAATGAGTGAAATCATAAATTTAGAACCCTCCAATGTTGAGGAAGCACTACAACATTAGACTTGGAAAGAAGCAATGATTGAAGAATATAAATCAATCTTAAAGAATGATGTTTGGGACATTGTCCCCAGGCCTAAGATAAATTTGTAGTATCTTCAAAATGGTAGTTTAAAATCAAACATGCAGCAGACGGAAGCATAGAAAAACATAAAGCAAGATTTGTGGCCAGGGGATTCTCAAAAAAGGAAGGGATTGATTAAGAGGAAACATTTGCACCTGTTGCTCGCTACACACCTGTCAGAACTATAATTGCCATTGCAGCATCCAAGGGATGAAAGATTCATCAAATGGATGTGAAAACGACATTCTTGAATGGTGTAATAGATGAAGAAGTCTATCTAGAACAGCGTGAAGGACTCATAATTCATGATCAACAATCTCATGTCTGCAAATTGAAGAAAGCACAATATGGGCTCAAATAGGCTCCACGAGCTTGGTATGAAAGGATAGATCGTTACCTACTAGAAATTGTTTTCTCAAAGAACGATGCATATCCTAACCTCAACTTCAAAATAATGGATGGAGAAATGTTGATCCTTGTTCTATATGTTGATGATCTTCTAATAACTAGAGAAGATCACTGTTGTTGGGTAATATGGCAGTTAGATAGTTATGTACCGAAGGTAGTCAATGGGTGCGACGGTTCGCCTCGCACCCCTTCGGTACCTATATATACTTAGTCTCTCGATAGAAGAAGACAATGTTTTGTACGGAAATACCTTTCTACTTGGTGACGAATCTATGAATAAAATGCTCTTATACTTTCTCTGTTGAATACTTTACTTTGTGTATGTCTTGTTAAATCCCGTTTACCCAAGAGGGTAAACATTTGGCGTCGTTGCCTCAACATACTCGGGAAGGGAAAAGACTGGATGGCGCACGGACATAATGGGTCTGCTAATTGCGGCGTCCACCGTAGGGAGTTTTAACATCTGAAGGTTAAAAAGCAAAGGACAGTGTATAAACAATTATAATGAGTTTGCGTTAAGTTTTGATGCCCAATCTTTTAAATAAAGACAGGAATAAGAATGCACCAAACAATGAGCGGGAGGCAGCACATAAGGCTTTAATCTTTGAGCAACAAATAGAACGCCAATGAAGGCTGAGGCAACTTGCTGGAGGGTTGACCGAAGGAGACCCTGGGAGTGTTACAGAAGGTGCACAGGCCGAAGGAGAGTCGTACACTTCGCCAGAGCATCGGAGGGTGTGAAGAGTTGCTTGAAGAGACAAGGCTAAGGAGGGCCTTACTGGAGGAAACTAGAGACCTGTTTACGAATCTACCTCGTACACCACGTACGGACACCGAAGTTGAAGGTACAGACAATCGCCATAGGGGAGACTGTACGACCGAAAGTGCCACTGAAGCACAGGTGTCCAACGGTCAGGAACCTTTGTCCGGGCCAACGACACCACACACCAGGGTACCAACAAATACTCAGGCACAAGTGCAAGTGCCCGTCATCAATACCACGTGTTGTCCTCAATTTTGCATTCCCCAAAATTAGGGCAACCCTACGCAATTCCAAAACAATTGGTAGGATTTCTCTCTAGGTTGGTCGGTGTTCTGGAAGAGATTTACCTAACGGAATCAGTTATCCCTTGATTGTGGTTTAAAGTTTTCATCTTTTACAAAACATCCAGTCTTCTTCGTCTTTCTTATTTTGGCTTTCTTGTTTCTGGTTATGTTTTGGGCTTAGGTTTGTAGTTTTCGTTTTTCTGATTGATTTGAGCCTGTTTAGGCGTCGTTCAAGTTAGTCAAACTCATTTTGCAGCATTTCAATGTCCTGCTGGTGATGTTTTTAAAGACAGACTGCATGTTGTTAAAAATCGTTTAAAAGGTGGACTTTTTCTTGTCAAATACATGAATCAAAGGTTTAATCTATATACGAAGTGGATTTAAAATCCCATCTTAAAATCTCACGCCATTCTGTGAAATTTTCTTGGTAATTTTAATGACAAGGGGTTTTTCGATCACATCCGTATATCAAGTCATTAAGGTTCCAAGTTGTGTATAGAAATCATACTCTTTTTCTTAAAAGTGGGATTTTAAATAGCAAAAAACATATTCAAATTAATATGCTATTTAAAATGTTTTAGCTTTTGACAATATAAAAGATCGAATTTATAAATGGAGTCATATTCATTTATAAGTTTTTGCATTTTAAAAATAATGGTTTTTTTTAAAATGCATATAAAGCTTATTATAAGTTTTGTTTTCACCTTTTATTTAACCAATAGTGGCGATTTTAACCATGTTTGCATAATGCTTTAAAATAAACAAAGCATATGTTGAGGTTTCTCCAAAACCCATGGTTGTCTTTAAGTCACAAGACGTCGATATTTATATTGAATGCACATGTTCTTTGTATATTAAAAATTCGCTATGCTTAGCAAAGCCCGTGCTTTCATCCCTTGAAGGAAGGCGTCGATTTTTATTTTGAAAGCATATGTCAAGACATGCTCAGTCTTTTAAAAAGACGTGTCTTCACTTAAAAATCGAAGACGTTTTTAAAGATAGAAACATGGCATGGAAAACACGTCAAAACACATATGCATGGCCTTTATAAAAGCCCATTTTTCACCTTCATATGTCTTTTCCGTCATTAAGTCGCGGCTTATATACACATGGCGTCGAAATTTAGCAGAATTGCATGTTTTGATGCTTATTGTTTTATATTAAAGTTGTGTTATGTCTAAATCAGACCCGCGGCTTGATTATAAGCCATATGGCATCGATTTTATAGGGATAAGCATGATGTTTTATAAAACATTAGCATGTGTCTTGGGCTTCTAAAAACCCGTGGTTACTTTTAGTGGAAGGCGTTGACTTTGGAAGCAATATGCATGTTGAAAACCTCTAAAAATTTGTAATATGCTTATTGTTTTTTCCATTATATATATGGCGGCGTTTTTGGTGGAGGGAATATGTTTTAGTCTCTCTAAAAGCACCGCGGCATATACATATAAAATGGCGTTGATTTTCTTACCAAATGCATGTCTCTATGCAAGCCAAAGGCATATGATATAGTGGCAAATTTCATAAGCATTGCATATCGTATTTGTTGTGAAGCGTATGTTGTGACTTCGTTTTGAAAAATAGTGTTTGCTTCCTCTGTTTGCTGGCGGATTTTTGTTGGAATCCACATAACCAACGTCAGTTTTTAATCCATAGAAAGCTGCAGAAATGGCAAGATAACGTTTTCTTCAAACAAACTCGCTACAATCTTTGCATTTTTTCTGCCTATTCTTAGGGCAGACTTGAGGTAGGTTTTATAACGTTTTTCCTTTCGATTCAATTTCGAAATGTTTTCCTTTGTGATTGCATTTAATGGAAAGTAATTACTATTATTTAGGGCACATGTTGAAAACTTCCTTTTAGTTGCTGGTTTTAAGCAACCTAGGGCTGCATTGAGGACATATGTCATTCCCAACTATGACTCGTTGGATTGACATTAACTTTGCATGGAGAAAATGTCAAAATAATGAGTTATATATTCTGTACTTTTTTCTTCAAAGTTGAATTCGAAATTCATCTTATCATTTGCTTAAGAGAAAGTCAGATTTGTGTTCTTCCCTTTTTGCATACAAGGAATAGGTATATTTTTATGTTTCCCTTCTTTGTTTGTGTTTTGTTGTTTGTATATATGTCTCTTTTCTTCTTCTCTTATCTTCTCCAAGTTGCATATGAGAATGTCATTTGTTCTCATATGCAGTCGGGCTTAAAAACCCCGTTCTCGATGATGTTCTTCCCCAAAATGCATAAAGAAATGCAAAGAGCAAGATGTTGTCCCAATATGCAGTCAGCCCATAAAAGCCCACTTTTCACTTTTATATGCATTTGTTCCTAAAAAGCTCACCTTTTTCATATTTCCATTTGAAAAAGAAGTGAGAGTGCTTACTATGCAATCCCTCCGGAAAAGCTCACCTTTCCATCTCATGTGCTATCATATTCAAGGGGTCCACCGAGCTTAAATAAGGATATTTTCTTTATCCCTTTTTTTGGCCTCATAACCCGCTTTACGTATATGCATCAGAAGGCTTCATACCTTATCTTCGTTTTCATCTTCTTGCAAGGCTGCCCACCTTTCTTGTTGGTACATCTAACATGGATTATTCTTCTCTTAATGATGAAATGCTTAATTTTTGGAATTTCCATGTGACAGTTACTGCAACTGAAAACTTGGTCATGTCGGGAGGGGGAATTGCATCTCCTAAAGATAAAGGAAAAAAGAAGATGAAATACCAATATGACAAGTATCAGAACTCTATCATGCCCTCTCAAATCATGTCTTATGTGGATGAGATCTGGGACACAGAGATTGGACATCTGAATATGGAGGAGTTCCTGAAAAGAGTGGATACGTCCACAAAAGATGAAATGATCGGCATCCGAGAAAGCTACATCCACTATGTCTCCACTTTTCCAATGGCTGCTCTTGAACCGGAATTTGTAATGGCTTGTGCTAGGCATTTTGATCCAACCTCCCGGACCATCAAAGATGAAGATGGAAAGGTGATAATCAGTCTAGATCCAAACACCATCGATCGGGTTTTCAACTCCGGCCATACTCGACATGACAATTGATAGAACTCTCAAAAGTTGGGAGAATGGGAAGACGGCTTGTGTAAAGTATATCAGCGAACATTGGTTGATTGCTAAAAGGCCTAATTTGGTAAGATGGCCAAAGGGGGTACACAAATCCGATTTTAAGGAGGTGCATGACCTCATAACCTTATTGAGTAGATTGAGAGGTCTCAAAGAGTCCAATCTTTTTGAGCCGTGGATGTTTAAGTATCTCTCTTTGATTCTGAAATCAAGGCAGAGAATGTTCTGGGGAGAATTCATAAGTAATTCTATTTGTGAACAGCTAGTGCAAGTACTTAACACAAGTACTTTCTATATGAATTCTTACCTTGTCTACATTGCTGCTGCCTTGGGTTCTTTTTCAGGACTATCTACTAAAGGAGATAGGATGCAAGTGCCCATCTGGACCTTTTGTGATCAATTGCCCTTAAGAGCTAGTCGCATCCATTTCAGGAGGGTACAGGATGCATTTTTTGGTCATTATCGATGCCTATTTGATAAAGAACTTCCAAACAAGAGAATCTCTGACGAAGCATGGAGTAAAGTCAGCAAATATGGTTGTCTTCTTCAATTCCCAAATTTCACTTACCTAAGAGTGGGATATTTTAAAGGAGAACCATACACTTTGCGAAGATATCCAGCAGATAAGATCATTCTCATGGAGTTGGCCAGACAGCTTATGGCTGTCCAAGTTTATCAAAACTCTCTGCACAGGCCTGGTGTTGGCATTTCTTCACGCAACCCCTTGAGGATTGGTGGGTATTCATTTGATACAGTCCCGAAGGCCAAGAATATGGAGTTTGAACTTCAAGAAATTAATTTAAAGAAGTTCTTTTGACTGGAGGGGTTTGAATGATAAAATTCGGAAGCAGTTTAGTCATGTACATCGCCTGGAGGATGTATGGATTGATCTTCGTACTGAAACAGAGATCACTAAAATGGATTACTGCAGGCTCACTGTCAAACAAATCATAGACTTTCATCTTGCTGAAATTCCAAATGGAGTCATAGATGATAATGAGATCTTGGATCCTGAGTACAGAAGGCATCGTGTCAAGAACTTACCCATTCTACCGCCATACTGGTCAGTGAAGGAGAATGCGTCTATTTGGGATAGATTCCAAAATATCTTGGCGAATACAAATATTTGGTTGAAAAAGAGAGGCATAAAGAGTATTAAGATCAAACCTAGGCGGGGTTTCGATCCTGCTGGTCCCGTGGGTATGAAGTCTGAAATCCGAGGAAAAGGAAAAGGGGAGTCTTCTGCATCAGAAGTCAAAGCTATTCCAAAACTCGCCATCGAGGGAGGAAAAATCATGGTAAAGGCTCCTACACCAGAAGCATCATCTAGGGCAAAGGGTCCAAAGATGATCAATCTCTCGGATAGCGAGGAGGAACTACAGGTTTCTACTACTCCTGAGGCAACACAAGTTCAAGCAGCTGAAGAGATTCAAGGAATGCATGAGTCAGCTCCAGAAACTGATGAACCTCCAATGTCCCCATTGGATACGGAGGTGGATTCTTTCATGATCCAGTTGCCCTCATTACATTCAAATGCCATTGTGCCAGCCACTCCTATATCCTTTGCTGCCCCAGCACAGAAAGAAGACTTGTCACATGTTTTTGACGAGCTTCCTGAAGAGTTGTCTCGGTTAGATACACTTCTGTCTAACAATGATCTGGTGTTTCAGATGGAAAAAGAAGATGAAGGTGCTTTGAAGGCATCCACAATAGATATTTCTTCACAAAAGGAATCAGTGACTACCATGGTTACTGTTGATGCTTCGACGTCCTCTTTTGTCTTACCTCCTTGGCTAGGCACTATTACATAGAAGAGAAAGAAGTTGGAGGTACCACTGGAAGATTTCGAGATTGCTCCTAAAAGTAAAGCCCGAGTCACAAAAAGCAAAAAAGCTAAAGTGCTTTCGAAGATCATTATTGATGATCAAAAGGTTAAGTATGCTTAAGTAGCCGAGCCACTCATGAGCAAAACAACAAATGAAGCTGAGAGCACAGATTATAAGATCACAAGGGTAGAGTTAGGAAGGCAATCCTATGTGAGTTGTCAGATGGATGCTCATGATGCATTAGATCAGTATACTAAGAGGACTGATGAGCTATGGCAAAAGAAACACTTGCTAAAAGAAGAAAACAATCGTCTTCGTAACGCTCTTGAGAAACTTTCTTCTTCTCGGCAGGTGAAGTTATGTACAGAGGTCGCGCAGCAACGTGTTGAGCTAGAGAAGAAAGGCGAAATGGTAAATGACTGGGGCAGTCAGTTGGAGCATCAAGGAATCACAGTTATTAGGGATGTACACCGTATACTCAGGAACTATCACAAAACTGCAAATAGGCTACATGAGTTGGTTGACATCTTTGATCAGCAATTAAAAACCCAAAATGAAGATTTGGATGTTTGGAGGAAAATGGCAGAAGCTGATTTAGATATCTTATGTGCCTATGAAATAGTTCCTTCAAAGGACATGTACTTTGAATTTTTAGATCAAATGATTAACAAAGAGAAAGTTTTGAAGGAGTTGATCACAGAAGTGCGTGAAACCTTACAGGAATGTGTCAAGCCCAAAGAAGTTGTTATCAAGGTCTTCGAAGAACTGTCGTGTAAGTTGTTTTCGGAGAGTGGGGAGCTAATTCCAGAGGAGCAAGTCTTAGCAGGATTTGTACAGATAGTTCATCAGGAACTAGAAGCTGATACTTTCAGTTGCAGCTCTATGGACAGGTTGGCAAGCTACAAAATGACATTCAATCAACTTCAGAAAGATCTGGGTCGATACAATGGTGAAATTACAAAAGTAGCAAGTTGTGCACGCAAGACTGTAAACATTGCTCAACAAACAGTTTCACCAGATCCAACTATTGTGCATAAGTCTCTTTGCCAATTCGAGACATAAATTAATCTTCTTTGAAAAGTGTTGTTAGGACACTTAATTTTTGTAAAAGAGTAGAATCTTTGATAGATTACACGAAAATATGTAACATAGTCTCATGTAATCATGCTGCAAGGACATTAGGTCCTGCAGCATTGAATAAGTCAAAGTTAGTTAGTTGTTGATAAGCTTTGAATAGTTCAAAGTTAGTTAGTTAGAGATAAGGATAGAATAAGTCAAAGTGGTTAAGGGTTTCCCCTTTCTTCTCCACTTTTCTCTCTCCTCTTTTCCTATATAAGGAGGGGGGTTTCATTGTAAATATTCATCTTTTGTTGTGTGCAAGTAAACTATAGGCAAAGCTCTAATATTCTGAAGACTTTGTGTTTCATTGTAAGAGAGTCGAGCATTTGAATAAAAGGAATAGAGATTGACAAACTTTGAGTTGTCTTGAAAATTGATGAATGTTTTCTTCTATAGCATTTGTTAATCCTTAATTCAGATTAAATAGTTAACTTGTTTATTTCACTGGAGCATCTTTAATCCAAGTTTTCTGAAGACTTTGTGCTTCAGGAGATCGGGGTTACTATAGAAAGTAGTGGCTGTAATACTCCAAGGACTGAAGACTTTGGGCTTCAGTATTGGAACTTAGATACATAGAGTACTTATTTGAAGTGAGGACAAGAGACTTTGAGCTCTAGTATCACTCCATCTTTAGATAAATTCACTGCTGTCTCGGTCGATTGTTCTTAAGTCAATCTCTGAGCCACCAGTATTACTATTGCAAGGGGAATTGTATGGGTTACAGTTCAGTTCTACTTGAAGCCACCTGCGGTAAGAAGGGAGCCTCCCCTATTGCTGAGAGGAGAGAGTAATCTCACACACTGCTACCTAAAACACACATTTTGCAAGTTATAGTCTTAGTGACTTGCAAAATATTTAGCCAACACCACGAACACCACCAACGCGGGTACACGCACTGGCACACATGGTGCAGGAGCACAAACACAAAATCCACCGCAGGTGACACAACCCACCCCAATGGCGACCAACAAGAAGTTGCCAAAATTCCACGAAGATGGAAAGGAAGATCCAGTACGACATTGTCGTACGTGCGAGACAATCAGGTCTGCGAATGGAGTCGTCGACCAGGCATAATGGGTGAAACAGTTTCCCGCCACACTCAGAGGGGTAGCCATCGATTGGTACTCCAATGTGGACAAAACAAAGGTGACCACTTGAGACGAACTCAAGAAAGAATTCCAGAAGGAGTTTTGACTCTTGAGGAATGACAATGAAATTGTTTCAGAGATATACGGTACCAAACAAGGCAAGGAGACTGTGTAGGCCTACGGTCGCCGACTGAAGGAATTAGTCGGAAAATTGGATAGCCAGCCAGCAGATGGCCTGACATGGTTATTGGAGGACCTGAAATCTAACCTACGGAGGAAAATGAAAACTGTCCCCCACCTCATACGAAGATGCCTATAACCGGGTGATGGACTCGGAGAGCGAACAGAAGACCTCCAAGTAGAAAAGAAGCAAGTCCTCTTCCGACGAAGATGACACTCCGGACGATGACAGTAGCAGTGATGGCGAGTCGAAGAAAAAAGTCATGGCACTCCAAAAGGACATGGGGAGAATGATGGAGTTCAAGACCATGAAAGGGGGTACTAGCAAGGGGGAAGATGACATGTGGTGTACGGACTACAAGGAGAGCAGTCATACGAAGGGGTCGTGTCCCAAAAAGGCATTTTCTAACATTTGCCAGATCATGGGCCATTCCACCAAGGCCCATACAACATGAAAGTGAGGAATCAACAAGTGCTATTTACCCAAGAGCAACCATCTACATCGGGGGCGAGGGAGACTAACAATAACGCATCCTCGAGCGGGTACGGAGGCAACCAACGCGGTGGCGGAAGGGGCAATAACAACACCAACACAAGGAGTCGAATACAATATGACTCCAAGGGTCGGCCAATGATCCAGTGCCGAGCTTGCAATCAGTGGGGCCACTTTGCAAGGGATTGCGACAAAGGCGACACCCCGCAGAAGTTGTCGCTGGTGTGGTCTTGGCAACCACGAGGATGCCAACTGCCCTAAATCCGGCATTAATTGGCTAGACATAGATGGAAGCACGAGTACGGTACTGACCGTCACCCGAGGGCAAGCAAAGCAAGCCACATATCCAGACCCTCAAACAGAAAAACAACAGGCACGAGAGGCTAAGGAAGAAATAGAGAAGGCGAAACAAGCACAAAAAGAAACATGGGAGATGGCCACCACCTCAGGCTAGAGGGAGGCAGAACAAAACATTCTGAGACAACTGCTACATGTAGATTTACCTGTGAAACTCCGGGATCTCCTTCACACCATGCCTCACTTGGGAACGACATTGTTGGAGAACTTGGCCACACAGCCAAATACCACATGTACGGACATCCCCGGAGGGTCTGCAACTAACCCGATGATACTTCTTGTTCCCGTTGAATTTATGGTACCAAGTATAAGGATAGCCATTGAGAACAGACTCGAGACATGGAAAGCTTGAAGGAGCGATTGTATAATCTCAATAAGCTCAACGAGAAACGATGACCGGCACAGTGGACGACGGAGATAGTCCAAGGACATAGGAAGGTCTAGCATGACAAGCATTTGAAGCGGACAGAGTTCACGCCAGTGAATGGGGCGGTGAAGTTATGGACGCTTGATGACCAGGAGATTTCGGGCGCAGTCAACGGGTCAAAGCTAAAAATATATCATGAACAGCGAGATGACATCGACAGAACTAGCTAGGGGAAGGTACGCAATTTAGAAAATTATATATATATATTAAAAAAAAATTTAAAAAGTCTGTACAGTTTGTGACCGTACGAACGTGAAAATTTTTCGGATTTTTCAAAGTTATTAAAAAAAATAATAAATCAAAAAAATAAATAAATAAATAAAAGGCCGTACGGAAAACGCAAAAAGTTTTGAGCAGCGGCTGTACGGAAGGCAATGGAAATTTAAAGTGGATGTCGTACGATATTTAACCGTACGGAAGGCAAGGTGAAGGTATAAAAAGAAGACTCGTGACCGTACGGTCACTAAGCAACAAAGAGTGGACGTCGTCCGTACGAGTGTGAGTGGCAGATATTTTTCCGTACCGTGCGGACAGCAAAGGGCAAACAGAATTTCGTACACTGTATGGACGATGGGTGTAAAAAGTTTAACCATATAGCAGAGCTACATACGGCCACCAAGAACAACACAAACATTGAGTGTTTGTCGTACATGATACGAACGGATTGGAGAGCAAAGGCATTTTGTACGGACAAACACCACAGAGTAGCGTGCGGGTGTTTTTAAATAATTAAGGAGGGTTGTACGGACGGAGAGGAGGACATGCATTTCCGAGATGGAATGCAAATAATTAGGGAGAGAAATTTTGTACAGTTAGGGAGGGAATCCATACATTTTCGTACGACAACCAACAAGGTTGTAGTGTTTTAAATTATTTTGAAAGTTGGGGAGAAGAAAGAAGGCGCAAAAGAGCAAAAAAAACAAAAAACAAATAAAGAACAGCTCACATTGAATAGCATATGGCACCGAAGGGAAGGACATAAGCAAGTAGTGAAGAAAATATAGTTATTGGCCATTTGCACAGGCACCGTAAGAGAGTACGGCATCGGAAGAAAAACACGAAAATGGTGTGCCCCATGGACTTCTGTGTGGGTTGGAAGGTGCCCCATTTTAATTTTGAGGTACACTACAACTGTGAGTTTGGGGCCAAGCATTGGAAGGAAAGCCCTAAGCCGCAGAGGGAGATGGATTTGGAGGTTGCGAACCAACAGAGTCTGAGGGAAGGCATTGCAAGAACGACGGTTTGGCAAGAACAAGAAGTCGTACGGCACGGGGCAATTATTCAGTTCAGTTATCAGCCTTTGGGGAGTGTGACTAGTTGATGAGACCCGGAGCTGCTACAGGCATGGATTGTCCGCATGCCAGTGGTGGAGAGAGCACTGCAGCAAGCCTTTCGAGAGGGGTACTACGCTTTGAGGCACTCAGAGTGTGTCTCGGCTAGAGTGAGGCTGCCTTGGTGGATGCACAGAGATCTCGGGAGGAGCTGACCACCCAGTTGGAGGCAGTAGAGTGACACTTGGCTCAGCGTACCTAGGAGTTGGAAGCAGAGAAGGCGGCATGGGTGGCTATCGAGGTCAGATTGGCTAGGGAGATAGTATCGTTTGAACTAGAGTTAGTGGAGGCTACAGCTGAAAAGCGTGTTTTGGAGACAAGTTTGATGCAGGCACGGGAGGAATGTGATGTGACCGAAAAAGAACTTCTCGAAGCAACATTGATGGTGAACTCGACACTTGAGCATTGGATGGTAGCAGAAAAGGGACTTTCGGCGCGGATAGCAGGGTGGTCATCCTCTTCATGGGTGGTACCTCCAACTTCTCAAGGACGCCCCCTCCGCCCCTTCTTCTCAGTGATTTTCTTATTGTATGTAGTGTACTTCATCTTCCTTCTGTTGTGAGTTGTCAGAGACGACTTTCCTTTTGGAGGGATGATGTTGTCGGGTAATACGACAGTTAGATAGTTATGTACCGAAGGTAGTCAACGGGTGCGACAGTTTGCCTTGCACCCCTTCGGTACTTATATGTACTTAGTCTCTCGATAGAAGAAGACATGGTTTTGTACGGAAATACCCTTGTACTTGGTGATGAATCTATGAATAAAATGTTGTTATACTTTCTTTGTTGAGTACTTTACTTTGTGTATGTCTTGTTAAATCCCGTTTACCCAAGAGGGTAAACAATCACCTTATAATCAAATGCAAACAAGAGCTAGCCACCGAATTTGATATGAAAGATCTCAGACTTCTTCACTATTTTCTTGGTCTGGAAGTTTGGCAACAATCAACTGAGATAATCCTAAATCAAGGAAAATGTACCATTGATGTGTTGAAAAGGTTCGGGATGATGGACTGCAAGCCAATGTCTACACCTATGGAAACAAACCTTCACAAGTTGAGAGAAGCAATGTCAAGTTCTGAATCAGCAGATCCCACTCTATACCGATAGATGATTGGATCGCTAATGTACTTGGTCAATACCAGACCCGATATCTGCTATGTTGTAAATGCCCTCAGTCAGTTCATGGTTAATCCTAAGAAAATACACATGGTCGCAGTAAGACACATCTTGAGATACCTTCGAGGAACTATAGAATATGGTTTACTATACAAAAATGTAAAACTGGATCTACATGGATTTACAGACTCAGATTGGGCTAGAAGTGTGACAGACCGTAAAAGCACACCGGGGTGTTGTTTCAGTTTAGGATCTACCATGATATCCTGGTTCAACAAGAAACAAACTTCAGTTCCTCAAATTTCAACAGAAGCAGAATATATAGCAGCCTCAATGGGAGCTCGAGAAGCAGGGTTGTTTGGACAAACTTTAGAGCCCACAATCATTCACTGTGATAATCAAAGCTGCATCAAACTCTCCATCAACCCAGCCTTTCAAAACAGACCCAAACATATTGAAATACCATACCACTATGTTAGAGACATCGTGGAAAGGAAAGCAATTCAGCGAGAGTATATTTGAACAGAGGAGCAAACTGCAGACATTCTCACCAAACCTCTTGCTAGATATAAGATAGCTCACTTCAAAAGCAAACTTGGTATGATTAAAATGTAAAACATTTATGAGAATGTGGTTTCTCCTTATCATTGTACTAACCAATTAATGTTTTAATATAAACATAATTTCTTTGACACTATGTGTTCCTATGTATATCATTCAGAGGTGACGATCTCAAATGATGGATACTTGTATACTTATGACCTTGTAAAGAAATTACTTTACAATTTTCTATCATGACTGATATCATATGGTTGATATCTGTGTACACATCACGATAGAATATATCCTTGTTGGATGAGATATTTCATGGTGAATATTAATATGGTTTAATATTCCACTCATACCATGAAACCATATCCTTATGATAAGCATCATGGTTGATGCTAGTGCACATATCATTAAGGATAGAAAGTGACTCTGAGTAAATGTCATAAGTGTTGACATTAGGATTCATTGCACATGTGATCATTCTCCTGGCTAAGAGGGAGTGTTAATGTTT
>MU227491.1:4713543-4791834 GCA_018584345.1 Thuja plicata
AATTGCCTTGCATTTGATTTGTTTTTGGAAGCTCTTGCTAGAGGTGGCAAGAGTAACTCCTTGCCACCTTGGCAAGGAGTTACTTTTTCCACACCAAGCTAAGAGCTTGGTGATCGGCAAAGGGGAGCTCATTCTTCCTTGTTCTTGTTTTGTGATTTTGGGAGAAGGCTTTTTGCTTTTGAGGACTTTTGGTGTTGAGCATCATTGGTGTCTTTTCTCTTTTTGCTGCTGTTGATAGGGCTCTGAGCTGTGAAATTACTTGTAGCTCGATCTCCCATTGATCATATACTCGAGCAGGCATGTGTACTGTTTATTTTGCTTACTCTGAGTTTGAAGGACGGTTTTCATGTTTGAATGCTTGTAGTTGTAATCGTATTTCATATGGGATGAATGTCCAGCATCGTGGAAATGATTGTAATGTTGATCGTCTCTTTTAATCATGAGTATGTACGTCTATGCATGGATACTTATATCTGCAACATGACATTTCTTATCTCCGTCATGGTTTATATATTTTTGTAACACGGCATCATTTATATCTACATACTGGCTTCTATATTTGCAGCACGACATTATCATCTGCGTCATGGCTTCATATGTCTGCGACATGGCATACATATCAACAACATGGCTTTATATAGCTGCATTATGGCTAGAATATATGCATCATGGCTTTATATAGTTGAATGATGGCTTTGAATATCTGCATTATGGCTTTGAATATCTACATCATGGCATTATGTATCTGCATCATGATATTGAATCTCTGCTTCATGGCAACGTTTATATACATCACAGCTAGATGGCATTATATACCTGTATCACTGCATTGTTTTGATGCCTAAGATTTGGTATCAAACTGCAGTAGAGTAGTATGCATGCAACGCTGTTTTGATTATGGAACATGTGTAAAATCCTCCTGCGTGTTAATATGATTCTTATTCATTAAAGAGATAATGACTTATCTTTAGTAAGGAAATTGTTAATCTATGTAAATGTAGTCGAATTCTTGTCTCTGTTAGGACAAAACGACTGGAGTTTAAGCTGTTACAAAATGATTCCAGTTAAGGTCTGCCCTGTCGGGTCCCCTTAGATTATTTTATTGTCTCTCTGGATTACAAATCAGATTGGTGAAAGAACCTGAATCTTTGAGTTTTATGTTGAGCCATTTTAGAAACTCCTTAATCTGTACTGAACTGAACTGGTTAAGATATAGCCTTAGAATGGGTAGAACCTAGTACTTTTATAGTGTCTTACCAGTAAAGGTTAAAGCCATCACGATTGTGATATCCGAAGTAACAGACTAGGAGGTCCATGGAATGAGTTTGGCAGTGACATTGACTACACAGGGTATGTGCTTGTACTTGCAAAACCTTGGCCAAGGTGGTACTATGCTACGGGTAGTATACATCAGTTACTAGGACTAGTAGAACAACTTCTAGCTAGGAAGGTCACCTAGTAGACAAGGATGTCTATAGGATGACTGGATAAGACGGTTGTGGGTTCTACACCAAGTCTCGGATGGCAAGAAAATGGAAACCGTACTTGTAGTGCCTCCTATTGTGAGGTTTTCACACCATCGCCCCATTGCAAATGGGGACCCCCTCTTTTTGCCTTAGCATTAGGATTAGCGGTCTTAGGTAGTAACAATTTTCAAGTCTCCAAGTCGAGGAAGTGATTTTGAACAATTTTGGTCTGTTGGGAAGTCAAGTCTGTCTGGGGTGGGAGTGAGAGCTGGGCTAACTCTATCAAGGATATGGAGTTGAAACCAAAGGACTTGTGAGCAAATAAGTTAAAACCTTTTGAAAATCCTTGTTCTAGCTTCAATTTGCTCTTAGAAAGTCAAGTAAGGTTATGGGAGGTTAGGATGCTGCAGGCGTGCTGAATCCTGAAATTTGGCTAAGTCTAGAATTTTTTGAAAACCCCCAAAATCTAGAATCTGCATTTTAACTCCTATGAAGTTGAACCTATCTCAAACATCCTGATAGTATTTATACAAATATAACTTAAAGTATATTTAAATATGAATGTAACTTATACTTAAATGTTATATTTGTATAAATCCTCCCGCCCCTGAGCTGAAAAAATGACTAAGTATGAAAAACATGTTGCCATGAGAAAAAACCTCAAGAAGTGGCGGATTCCACCTGCCCCAAAGGAAAATTCCTCTTCCCCCCAAAATTTCTGCCATGACTTAGAAAGGCCAAGCACGAACACAACCTCCCCCCAAACTTGCATTATCAAGAGCAAATAAGCAAAAAAATGAAGTTTTTTATGAGTTATGAGGTGGAACATGTTCAAAATCCTAAGAGGAGCGGAATCCGCCCTCTGCCAAGGATTTTATCCTCTCAACATGAAGATTCCCGCCCCTCCTTGGAGTGAAAGCAACTTAATATTTCGTGGATATGGGGCAAATTGAGTGGTTATGGGATGAAATTAGAGGTCCAATGACAGGGTAGGATGGTTTTGGTGTGAAGATTGGTTAAGTAAAAATGTTGAAATCCTTGGGTAGGGACGGAATCCGTGCCTTACCCAGGATTTTATCCTCCCCATCATGAAATTTCCACCCCTTTTGAGTTGGCCAATTCATTATTTTGGATTGAAGGGAGTTTGTCAAAATGCAAATGTTAAAATCCTTGGGTTGAAATGATGAAATTAATAGAAGATGCGAATCTAATATGTGAAAGCGATGGAAAGCTGATCTTAAAATCCTCATGACCACCTTATTTCCACCCTGCTCAATAAAGGTTACCCCATTACTTGTACAAGAAGACAAGTTAGCTCTAGAAAGAGGTGAGCAAAAATCTGAAATAAAAAGGGGAAGAAATGGGGAGTTTGCGGGACTGATCGGACTGACTTTCATGAGGGATGGTGATGAGCATTTGAGATAGAAAAGAAATTCCTCAGTGGAGGGCGGATTTCAACCTCCCATGAGGATTTATCCTCCCACACCCCAAATCTCTGCCCCATATATGAGGCTCGGTCTGGGATTAACAAGACAACGACCTTGGTTGGAATGAAAGTTAATGTTTAAAAATCATTAAATCCCTCTTATAAGTCAGCCTAGGGGACTGAAAATCAATTAATTTAAATGTTTTTATTGGCTAATCTAGACCAGGTCGGCCTCTACATGGGGTGTGCCTCTTCAAGAAGTTGATCGCCTATTTAAAGGGGGCAATGTTAAGTCATTTCATCACCAAACCAAAGCAAGCTCATCTCTGATCTAAAACAGCGAACATCTTTTTGGAAGGGCAGTGATTTCCTCATTAAGGCACTGAATTATCTCCCTGACTGGCAGCGAACTATCACAAGGAAGTAAATCTTCTTAAGGTGATAACAATACATCTTGTGACAAGCAGCAATTTCACCTTGTGGGCAGCTTGGAGACTTAGAGGAACCATCAATTTGAACATTTAAAGGCGGATTCCTTTCAAAATCAGAGTATGAGGGTGGCAAAGTGGTAAAATTTGGGTATATTTTAAATTGAAAAACTTAGTCATTTCCAGATTTCAAGCTCAGTTGGATTGCAAGAGGGTAGAGTGACTAATTTAAAGCTTGGGAAATCCATTTTATTTGGTGTTAATGTGATCTCCTTTCAATAAATTTTAGATTTATTTCTTGTTCTCTTATCATTCATGAACTTAATACAATTTATCTCCCTTGTTTTGCAAAGGAAAGTTGGAGCAAGGAAGCGAGGAAGACATGAGGATGCTCGAGACTTCAAGACTTCAAGTAGATGCAGGAGGGCAGGCTCAAGCTTGAGAATTCCCAATGAGAAGAGAGATGCAAGATCAAATTATCAAAGGACAAATCCAACCACATGAAGGATTTCATCACTTCAAGGAGAATAAAAAGATGAAGATCAAGTTCCTGAGGATACAAGTTCAAGTCAAGCTATGAGAAAATTTCCAGCAAAGAAGATGAAGAAGATTTGAAAGATGAAGCAATTTGGGAATATGCCATCACAATCAAAGGCTTGACAATGTTGAGTATCAAGAGATATTTTCTCTTCAACAAGAAGATTGATCTAGTCTACAAGATAAGGATGGTGAGGTGGCACGTAGTTGTCTTCTCCAATTAGAAAATTCCAGTTACCAACACATTCAATCGTATTATGCCAAGTGTACAATTTTCTCATTGGCTATCAAAAGCGATGTAATTTTCTTATTGGTCCGCAGGGTGGTGCCTTCATTTAATTGGTTGACAATTTGGCAACCCTAATTAGGATTTGTAGGAATTAATCTCACCCCTTGATCTTGAATCGATCTTGGCCCTTTATTGTAATTGAGCAACTATAAAAGGCCAAGGCCTTCTCATTTGTAACAGTTAGTCAGCTAGAATTGGAGTAGAAAAAGAGAGCTAGAAGTAGAAGTAGGCTAGCTAAGGGAGAGACTTGATCAAATTGTTGCTATAATGCTTTCAAAGTAATTGATGATTCATTGTTGGTTTTCATGGTGGATTACTTAATGTTGCTTTGAAGTGTTGCATGGTTTCCTCAATCTTTCACTTGGAGTAGATTTCATTTCATGTTGAAGCAGTTTATAAATGAGTTTAATTGCGGATGTTTACTTGTTTGACTCGAACAAAACTAGGCCACTAGCCTCTTGCTGATGGTAAGAGTGTCTTGTGTGGTAAGCTAGTGATTGCACTTAACTTCAATTGATATTCAATCTTTAGTTTTCATCCATTGGTGGGATTGAAGAGGAGATATTGATATGAAAATCATTCAAGTATACCTTAGAAGCTTGCACAAGGTGGGTGGAAGTCACCGATAAAGCTACATCTCGTAGAGTCGAAGTCATCCACACTTCCTTGCATTCCTAGTTAGAAGTAGAAGTGGAAGTTAAGTTTATGTTTAAGTTGAGGGTTCAAGTGTTGGAAAATCAAAAAATACATTTTCATTGCACAATTGTGAAGCTAAATCTTTAGAAGTGCAAGTAATCTGATATCCATTGATTGAACAACATAAGTCCCCTAAGTGATTACCAACAAATCACATTATTTCACTGAGCAAGTATCCACAATTGACGTGAACCTTGAAGTCATTTCATGATCTTACTTGGCAAGCTTAGCATGAGAGACGACCTTACTCAACAGAGGATTGAGTATTTAGTGTTTCATCTCGAAACATTGGATGTTTAATTTTGTATGTTGTAGTGGAACAAAACTCACATCAACACCTCCCGTGGAGGCATTCTCTTTGTTTCATTTTGATCTGAGTTAGACTCTGTCTTTATTCTGTGACTATTTGTATGACGTGATCAAATATTTGCACTATGTGATGCATTTGATTACAGTACATTATTTTGGTTTTACTAGTAACATTGTTGATGTATATGTTAAATTATACTGTTGCTTACCGTTTTGATCATATTTGCATGATGATTCTACTAGGATGTGACATGATGCTTTATGATGATATCTAGTATATTTTGTATTCAAGAACATTGGATTATGTTACCATGATGATTATTAATGATTTCCTGTTATATTGTGCCTTTATTGTTGATGGTTATTTCATTGAGATATTCACTGATATATGCTCATATTTTTGTGAATGATTATTTAATATTTAATTTAAATGAGATGTACATTGAGGATTACATATGGAATGACCAATGTCGTGATATTCTAATACATACAAATGATAACGTGACCAGAGCATCATTGTTCCATTAGGCGTACTTTGATTAACCATGTTTATGCTTTGGCTAATTATATCGCGAGTAGATGCACTTGATGTGTGTGTGTGTTTAGTGAACAAGTACCAAACATCATCTCCGCCTGAGCTACAGGTTTGAGTATATCTTATCCCTAGTAGTGGCACAAGAGATAGTTTCACTGACCATTTATGATTTAGCCAATATCGTCCCTATATGGATGGTGTATCCGTAAATGGTAAATTATACCTCGAGTACCGTGTGGGTAAATTTGGACTTCATTTGCATACTGTGATTGGACCAGTATCTATTTGTGCATATAGAATTTCCGCAGTTGGCGCGGTTAAGTTATTTATTAAACGTCGATTTTAATGAATTGTTGATTATTTTTATTTACCAGCAAAATTGTCGTAGTTGAATTCCATTTAATTGGAATTGGATTAATTTATCCAGCGGGATTTTTGAGAAGTATATAGTTTTTTATTTAATTGATTTAAGTGATTTGATTGTAGCCTATTTGGCTTCTGGCAAAAAGTGACCTTTTATTGAGAAAAAAGAGTTCTTTTTCACGCTTGGTCTTTTGAGAAAATTGGAAAATTCTCCAATTTGTGTTGAGAAAATCATTCTTTTGCTTGTTGGGTTTGATCTTCTCGCCGGATTTTTGTGGGCATCGACTCATTGGGTTCGTACCGAGATTGCTCTGCTTTTCCAAAGATTTCATGGAGTTTTGGATTTTCTTCTCCGTTTTTGTTTCCTCCATTTTGTGAGGTAGGTTTTCCTCAAAACATCCATTTCTCATTTGAATTGTTGTTTATTTGATGTAAATGATCCATGGGATGTATTAGATGTTTTTCCCCACATGTTTGATTTATTTCCATTCCCATTTGGGCTTCCATGTTTATTGTTTGAATTTGTAATTTCAAATGTATGGTTTTTATAGTGTTATGTTGGTCATTTTTTTTGTGTGCCCGGAACAGGAAATTCATTGGACCAATGTGTTGTTAGGTGTCGTAGAACAAATGGGTTTTCTTCTTTTTGCTTAATTTGAAGTTTGAATTTTAGCTATTTCTGAAGGATCATCATTGGTGGCAACCTTTGGGACTGAATTTTAGCCCATGTAGGTATCTCGTAATTTCTTGTAATTCAAGACTGTGAATTAATCCCACGTTTTTGGCCATTGTGCGGTTCTGGTGTGTTGAGATTGGATCCACCTTGGATTTTATACTCCTGGCAATGAGGCCAGTTGAGTGTGCCTTGTGCATGTGTAATTTTGCCATTTTTTCCTTTCTAGCTATTGTTCGATGCGTGATTTGAGATCACATCATGATCTGTTGATGATTGGTGTTGAGACCACATCACAAGCACAATTGAGTGTGCCTTGTTGGGATCCCAAGGGACCCATGCTCTTGGTTGAGGCCAATAGAGTTTGTGTTATATCATTTTGGCTTTGGACTTGGAATCCGTTTTAGCTCTTTGTTTGATTTCGTTGGCGTTGTATTTTGTTGACCAGTTGGTGTAGAGTAGTGGGATGGAGTGGCTCTCCAAGGCGGGTTGGGACACAAAGTGGTCCTACGGTAACCCTTGGCAAAGTTCTTAATAAGAATTGATAACATAATTAAATAAAATAGGGTAAAACATTATAAAAGATAAACTAACATTGGTATTATGGCCGTCTGAGTGACGTGGAATCGGTATAGTCATGGCCATCTGCAAAAGTTGAGCCGACATAGCCATGGCCATCTACGGATGTTGAGCTAGCACAGTCGTGGCCGTCTATGGACGTTGAGCCGACATCACAGAGCTTCCTTGATGAAACAAGGATTGCTCGAGACCACATGAGCCTCCATGTGATGTGTGATGACACTCCACTCTTGAGTCTCGTCACCATACCTTATCTAGGTTTGAGTAGCGACCTTGGTGTACCTGCAATTTGGTTTCTGCAAATTGTGTGTTTGCATTGGGATCATTGTACTTCTCCCCGAGTTTTGCATTTGATTGGCATGTGTGTTAGCTATTCTTTAAGTGTGTACCTTGTGTGTGTGGTCAGGTGACTATCTCCGTGAGCACGGTGGGGTGGGCTTAAGGGCACCACATGGTTGGGTGGCGTTGCACGTCATTGCTCGGGATTGGTGTACAGGTGGCGAACTACTAGTGACGGAGTTCAAGCATAATGTGCTCATTCTATCCCTTTTTAGTGATATATATATATGTTATTATGTTTAGTGGATTAGCTTTAATTATGTTGTTATTGGTTGTACTGAGTATGTATGACCTCGAATTATTGTACCCAGTACTCCCCAGTGTGGAGTTCATATTTTGGCTATGCGTTGGAGCCAACATTAGTTTATTTTCAAGTTTATGCTTTCTACAGGATTGTGCGCATATGTTTGTTGTTTCTGTGCATATGTCCAATAATTCTATGCATTCATGCTTTCTTCCTGTGCATTTGTTATTCCTACGCATATGTTTTAGCAAACTGGCGCATCCGTTTCTGCACTGGTACGTGTAATATCGTTTATGCGCATTTGTTCTGAGACTGCTCCTATGCATTTACAACAGTTCAATGTTCCCTTAGATCTTTGTAAAAATGGACTTAATGGTTAGATACTTTGCATTTTCGGGGTCGTTTTCATGTATTTACTTTCCATTTTCCGTTTCGTTATGCTATGGTCTAGATCACTTTTCGATTTGGGTTTAAAATGAACCTAGTAGTTTTGGATCTTGCTAAGGATAGACTTGTCTCCTCAATTGGTGACTGTGGACGATGGTCCAGTCTTATCCCATGAGGTTTGTGGATGTAGTTCGAACTCTCACGTGGTGGCTTAGAACGTGGATGTTTGTTCTTGATGTGTTTGGGGTTGTCACGGAAACCTTGGAAGTGCTTTAAGTCTTCTGCTTGTGCACGATCATGGTTTACTTCCATGTATGTTTCCATCTTTGCTTATGCATTATGGTTATGGATAAGCAAAGATCCATAACCATAATGCATAAGCAAAGATCATAGAGGAACGTTTTAACAAAGGAGGTAGGATTTTTTCGAGTTTTTGGTTTTTTTTCCCTACATTTTTTTTACAAATGATTTTTTTAATGAATTACGTTGTGTAACAACCAAATCCTACTAATATAATTAAAATTAAAATAAAACTTTTATTATTGAAAAGGTAACTGAATAACAACTAACTTTCATTTTCCTAAGAGCTTGAAAAGCATTACAATTAACATTCAATATAGTTACTAACTGCTTTTCACATGAAGTGGAAATTAACTGACTTTCTCAGATACTTTCCAAGAAATAAAATCTTTTAAGAAAATAAATATTGCTTTAACAGATTAAACTAACGGAATTTGAACTTGAACATGCTATTCTTTTCAATTGTTCTTGGAAATTCGTCCATCATGAGCAAAAGAGTATCATCAGGGGTTTTTTCCACCCAACCATGGATCTTTCAATCGTGATTGTCACCCGCACAACTTCTAGAGGAAGTAGCCCAACCCTTCCCAGGAGTACACAAGTACTGTAATGCCCCGCCAAGGATAAGCATAATGATTTATCATATGCTTCTGGATCTTGATTGTGTGCAGATTTTTTAGTCAAAAATCTATACACAATCAAGATCTAGAAGCATATGATAAATTGTTATGGATTGTGGAAACCTGCTAGCACTTATTGACACCCTCCATGGAAGGGAATTATTTGTTAAATCAAAACAATTGGAGCTTCTAAGGATCAAGCTTTTCAAGAAGGTTGCAGATCTGACTTTTCTTAAAAGGTGCAGAGATTCTCAGTTGGTAACTCAAAAATCTGTACACAACCAAGACCAAAAGCATATGATAAATAAATGAAGGAATTGTTATATAATCAACTTTTTTGGATTTAGTGCCTATTTTGGAGGGATCAATTGGCCAAAGAAATTGATAAGCATGGTCATTGAACGTCTCTTATAGGCTTAATTAATACACTATAAAAACTAATAAAATTGAATTTGAAAGAACTACATAGGGAATTGATTACATGGAAACAAATATGTAGGTAGGCATATGTGTAATGTCCCCATTTTGAGCGAGCATTGGAGATTCGTGGATTTAGCCTATCATTGGGTCCTTGTAGGCTAATACCGGTGAATAGAGGACCCTGTTGTGGATTGTGGCCCCGTTTTGAGGGACTTACTATTTATAGAAAGTCAACAGTTGGTTCCACGGAGCTTAGATGATTTAGAGGAGTTATATGATGCTCAGTTTTTATTTCCGACTTCCAGTTTGGGCTCCAAGATTCTTGGAGGGAGCGTTTATTTTTAGTAAGTCACCCCGTCAGGTTCATTCATCATATTCCATCATCAGGATCACTCATGTGCTGTCAGATTTTGATTCTGATACTTCCTTAGTTGTTTTCGCAAGACGGGTGAATTCTTATTATTATTTAATTAAATCGGCTTAGGTTGCTATTTTTATTGGGATTGAATTTTGGGCATCTTAGTGTTATAGCTCGTCAGAACCTGGTTGAGAAGTTTTAAATCATGAGCTCAGAAAACAGGGACCCTATGTGTTAGAATATTGTTATTTTAATGAAAGGGTTGTTTTTCCTCATTAAAGTGGAAAGAAATATAATAGTTTATTATATTTCAAATGTGCACATAAAGCATAGTCTTTATGTAAGTGAAAAGTGTGAAGATGAAGTTAGGGATGGATTTGTGGGGAAGACTTTATAAAGGTTCTTGGAAGAATTCGATTATGGATTGTGCTTCTCATTCATTTTGAAATTGGGTTTTAATTGCTCTGAGTTCTGGAGCTGAGGGTTTCGAATTTTCAGCAAGAAGAATTGTAAATTCTTCACGTGTCTTACACTTTGAGTTGGATTTCATTGCCAACGAATTGTGCAGAAGTTGCGGCCAGCTTTGGTAATTCTGAATGTATCTTTGGGTGTTATTGTTGGAACGATTTGGGGTTGGCTTGCAAATCCCTTTGTCTTTCTAGCTGCGGCTTGTACTCATTTCACTGTGAGGGTCTTTTATAAATGTCGTTTACCTTCTAGCAGTTGCGACCAGCATTGAAACCACTGGAAACAAATGGTAGCCGCCTCCTTTCATCACTTGCAGCCAGTATGGTAGCCGTTGGAAGTAATCTCAGGTTGTTCTTGTAATTTATTTGCTAGTTTTGGTTATGTATAATTTGTTATCAGCAACTAGGGTTTTTAGTTTAATCAAATAGAATGCATGGTTAATTCTATTTCAATGTAATTGATGTGTTAAAGAATATTGGTGGAATCATTGTTTTACCTGGCAAACTATGTTAAAAATTCATATCATTTTGCAATTCCAAACAAATAAAACTTTTGCAAATAAATTCAGAGATAGAGCCAAGCAGACTCTTTACAGTGGTATCAGAGCAGTTTTCCTGCCATCTTGTGGGGGTGATATTTATTGGGCTTGATTGTTTGACTTGAGTGATCAGCACTCTGGTTTTTTTTGCAGTCATGGATAGATACAGGAAATCTAGTACTCATAGAAACCAGTTAGACAATTTGTCTAAATTAACAAAACAAACAAATGCCTTAGTTAAGGATATGGAGAAACGAAGACAAACTGTGAAAAGATTAAATGCGTCACTTTAAATCCGGCAAATGTTGATAGGGCAGCAAATTATTTGGATTCTTTCTTCAATAGGTCCTCTTCTCAGAGAAGATATGAGGAGAGACGTGAGTGTTATACAGGTGAGACATCCAAAAATCTCCACGATGAGTTTTCAGCAGCTGTTGATTTTGGGGGAGATGTTCCTGTACTTAGTGGGCCAGCCACTAGTCCTGTTTGCATACCAGAGGGTGGAGATTCCTTACAGGGACATGTGGATGTGCCTGACTTGTTGGCAGTTAGTGGTACTGAGTTTCAGCATCCAAAGCCTACCAGAGTTGGTGACACGAATCAAGCTGGTGACATGTCTACGGCCATTGATGGCAGTCTTGCATCAGTTTGTAGCAGCATCAGCGATACAGGGTCTGATTTTCCGGACACCGAACTTTTATTTGAGCCTGTTGTTGATGCCATGGATGGTATGAGTGGAGGATGTTGTAGATACCACTAGAGATTGTGACACCATGGATGATGGTGTTATTTTTTAGGACTGCGAGGAGTGTTTGAGCTCTGACAACTCGGATGTTTATGACAGTTGCCGCAGTGTGGATTCAGTACAGGAGGTTGCAGTCTTTGCATGTACTAAGGATGTGAGCATGGAGTCACCCAGTGATGACACTCAGGAGTGGAGTGGTACAGATGAGTCAGGTGACATAGGTTCATGCCACAACGTAGGGGATTCACGTGAGGACAGAGTCATGTATGCAGCCAGAGATAGTAGAGGGGTCTCAGATAGAGGATGTTTTTACTAGCATCGTGGATACCTCTGAAGTTGAGTGTGAGGATGATGTGGGCTACAGTGTGTTTGGTTTTCTATATCCGACATTGGGTATTGACTCAGTGTTGATATTCGGTGGTGCTGGGTTCCAGGATCCTTTTCTGCAGGGACTCACGGATGAGGATGGGGAAGCATATGAGTGGCAGGAGTTTGTTTCAGCCAGAGCTTCCATTCCTTCAGATGAGGTTATTTCTTCAGTGACACATGAGGATGACTCTATTTGTAGCGAGTCATGTTTGATTTATCAGACCTTGCGGGAAGATTGAGTTGTTAGTGAGTGAGGATGGATCCCAGGATCTGGATGGTCATGTGGTTACAGAGGACGAGGTAGCTGAGGATTGTGATGAGTTAGATTCAGCAGCAGCTTCCTCAGGGGTAGATAAGGATGAGTCCGATGTCGGTACTCAATTTGTAGATGTGTGCTTGGATAACAGTACACAGAGATTCGGTGATCTTGAGGGGAGTTTGCTGGATACAACTTCCTTCCATAGTGTGGACAATGCAGTTGAGATTGTGCATAGGAGACCCGTTGTGCAGAGTCATCATGTGACTAGCTAGTTGAGAGTCAGTGAGAGAGATATTACTTCTACTCTCGAGCATTTTGATGTCGCTCGTCAGCTGTTGGCTTTTTATGGTTGGGGTGCTCCTATGGAAGATGAGAACGGTGGTGGCTACCTTTCCTTGACAGATATTCATTCCTTGCGGGAGGCTGTCAGGATTTTGAGACAGAACTATTTACAGTTGGTAGCCGACTGAGATCACCTAGTTGAGTGGGGGAGTACGGCATATGAGGCTCTGATGGACAAAGAGGAGGTGAGCGAGCTTACTCAGGAGCTCAGCGACTTTTGAGGCTTTAGAGGGAACTCAGTTGACTCTTCAAGAGTCGCAGTTGCAGTTGGGAGAGGTGACTGTGGATTTGGAGCGGATTCAATCTTTACCAGTCGTAGATCCAGTTTAGTTGCAGATAGTAGTGGTTGGTGGTGAGTCAGCTTCCAAAGTTGGCAATGAAGGATGTGTTGGGGACATATTTACATCCATCCATGAGACAGATGCAGTAGATGCAGAGGAGGTTAGTGCATCAGTGGAGGACAGTAGAGAGAGTTTTGTGGTATCTGGTTCTCCAGTTGTTAGCACGATGACAGATGATACAAAGAAGGTTTTGGGGAATTTTGTGGTAGCCCGTGTGGATTTTTCCAAGAGTTGTGTGCCAATTGCTAACACCACTCCCTTTGATTCCCAAGACACGGACAAGGTATCATCTGGTTCTCATGATGATTTTTTTCCTTCTATCGGAAGCAAATCTATTCCTCCTTTTTATACAGCTGATAGTGATAGGCAGTTGGTAGCGCCGCATTTTAAAGGGATTAGTTGTGGATTGCAGGGGAGCAGGTTGATGCTGCTTCTTATAATTTCTACTGCACAGAGTCATTCATGGAGTACTTGCTAGAGAGTCCGGTTTTGCAGGAGGGTCCTTTCGGAGTTTCTAAGGGTACACTCATCCAGGGCTCTCGCGATATTCAGCTTTTGGTGGGGAGAATTGTAGATACTTTGACTACAATGCTTCCTCATCGAGATTTTGTGGTTGGGTTTGCTGAGAGGGTTACCCAGGATCCTACCGAGCCAATTTTTCAGAGTCAGAGATTGGAGCCATCTCTTGATTCGCAGTTTGATTTTGATGAGCCTTTCACAGGGATTGGAGTTTTCCACCATGATTACATAGTGAGGAGCGCTCGTCATTTCTCTTTTGACCGATTGGTTGAGGACTTGTTTGTGCGTCGATGTGGGTTGGCTCCAGGATTATACCATTCTTCTGGGGATGGGTTTACTCCATCAGCAGTTGATGGGGTTGGTTACTGCAAGCTAGCAGGAGGTGACTTGCAGGGTTAGTACATTTGGGATGGTTTTACAGTGGATGCATATCTGGATTACGAGAGTACACATAGCAGATTGGTAGGGTGTGCAGGGAGCTCTGATCTTTTAGATGGTATTGGATATCCATTCTTCCTTGTTATGGATGGCTGAGAGTATCATCTCTACTGGGATCCAGGTAGTGACAGGTTTGGCACTGTAGATTGTGTGGACAGCTATGGTTGGCATGATGACAGCATGTTTTGGTTAGCTCAGTGGATGGTGACTTCATCACAGGAGTTTGCAGGTGATCGTAGGGACATTACTCCATTCTATCCTTGGGATCCGGGTGGACTTCAATGTTTATTTTTTTGGGATTGCTTGGGGACAAGCAATTTCGGGAAAAAAGGATTGTAATGTCCCCGTTTTGAGCGAGCATTGGAGATTAGTGGATTTAGCCTATCATTGGGTCCTTGTAGGCTAATACCGGTGATTAGAGGACCCTGTTGTGGCCCTGTTTTGAGGGACTTACTATTTATAGTAAGTCAACAGTTGGTTCCACGGAGCTCAGATGATTTAGAGGAGTTATATGATGCCCTCAGTTTTTATTTCCGACTTCCAGTTTGGGCTCCAAGATTCTTGGAGGGAGCGTTTATTTTTAGCAAGTCACCCCGTTAGGTTCATTCATCATATTCCATCATCAGGATCACTCATGTGCTGTCAAATTTTGATTTAGATACTTCCTCAGTTGTTTTCGCAAGACGGGTGAATTATTATTATTATTATATAATTAAATTGGCTAAGGTTGCTATTTTTATTGGGATTGTATTTTGGGCATCTTAGTGTTATAGCTCGTCGGAACCCGGTTGAGATGTTTTAAGTCATGAGCTCATAAAACAGGGACCCAATGTGTCAGAATATTGTTATTTTAATGAAAGGGTTGTTTTCCCTCATTAAAGTGGAAAGAAATATAATAGTTTATTATATTTCAAATGTGCACATAAATCATAGTCTTTATGTAAGTGAAAAGTGTGAAGATGAAGTTAGGGATGGATTTGTGAGGAAGACTTTATAAAGGCTCTTGGAAGAATTCAATTATGGATTATGTTTCTCAATCATTTTGAAATTGGGTTTCAATTGCTCTAAGTTCTGGAGTTGAGGGTTTCGAATTTTTGGCAAGAAGAATTGTAAATTCTTCACGTGTCTTACACTATGAGTTGGATTTCATTGCCAACGAATTGTGCAGAAGTTGCGGCTAGCTTTGGTAATTCTGAATGTATCTTTGGGTGCTATTGTTGGAACGATTTGGGGTTGGTTTGCAAATCCCTTTGTCTTTCTAGCTGCGGCTTGTACTCATTTCAACGTGGAGGTCTTTTATAGCTGCCGTTTACCTTCTAGCAGTTGCGGCCAGCATTGAAACCACTGGAAACAAATGGTAGCCGCCTTCTTTCATCACTTGCAGCCAGTATGGTAGCCGTTGGAAGTAATCTCAGGTTATTCTTGTAATTTATTTGCTAGTTTTGGTTATGTATAATTTGTTATCAGCGACTAGGGTTTTTAGTTTAAATCAAATAGAATGCATGGTTATTTCTATTTCAATGTAATTGATGTGTTAAAGAATATTGGTGGAATCATTTTTTTACCTGGCAAACTATGTTAAAATTCATATCATTTTGCAATTCCAAAACAAATAAAACTTTTGCAAGTAAATTCAGAGATAGAGCCAAGCAGGCTCTTTACAATATGGAAGAAAGAAGTTCATGGGGTCAAATCAATAGCATAATAACATAGGGATATTTATCAAAATAAGAAAATCAAGGTTTTAGAAATTGCATGTCTATATTCAGCAATTGCATTTTAGTATTCAGTAGTTGCATGTTAGTGTTCAAAGATTGCAGCAGGTTAGTTTCACCAACTGCATGTTGGAGTTTCCAGATTGATTCATCATTCAAATGTTTGCACCATTGTGTTATTGCCCTATCATTTAATTTCATGTTTATTATATAGATTGGGGATTGTTATTTCTAGGATACCTTGTGATTATTAATATTTATATCATTCACTATCTATATCATAGTAACTCTTTGTAAAATTGAATGGTTTACAGCCGATTAGAGGTTGTTCTTGATATTATAAGATCCTGGACGGTTTACCACTGGATACATTTTACATTGCATATCATTATCCGCCGATTTGGCATTGATTGGCTCTATAGAAATATACCCATTTGGAATTTGAATAAATATGCTTGTTATCTGTAGGTGGTATTCATCATATCTATATATTTATTTTTTATTGCAAATGATCAAAACCCTTTGCTTTTTACTTGAAACTCATTTCGATTTTGCCTATTCAATCAAGAATTTCACTTCTTTGTTCAAATTTTCCTTATTTGAGGATTTTCCCTTTTATCCCTTTGAAATTCGACTTATAAACAAGAAATCTCACCTCCAATCCAAAGATCTTTCATTTCCAATTCCAAACTTTTTGAATCTTGCAATTTTCCCTTACACTCCATGGGCGGGATTTCATGATGGAGTTGGAAATGACTTAGAGAAGGAGAGTGCATTCTAACAAGCCATCTGAAAATGCATCTCATGTTTGGTCGGAATTCCACAAGAAGCTGGAAATGAGCAACATGCAATCCAATTTCATCTTAAAACTTGAACTTATCCTTTCATTGCACAATTTCTCAAAGGTTGATCATTCAAATCTTTGTCTTTATCATTTTAAACTTTCAATTTCCTGTTTTCTAGGGCGGGTTTGAGATTTGGAGCTGGAGATGGCTTAAGACTTGGGCAAATTTTAAATTTTGTGGAAATGCAATGAGTTTCTTGATCGACTTCACATTTCTTCTCTTAAAATTTCTTCTTTCACCATTAATCCTCTTCAACTTTGAACTAAATCTTTATCTTGCCTTTCCATTTTATCTCAAAGTGCTGCTTTTCTTCTAGGGCAGATTTCAAGAGGTAAGCTGGAAATCGATTTTGAATGACAAACTAGGAATTGGATTAAGCCTTAGGCAGAATTCCAAGCGGAAGCTGGAAATGCAAAAATGCTAGGTTGGAATGAGAAAAAATTCAGGTGCTACTTCACGTTTTAAGTAAAAATCCTTCAGATTTTTCATTTTTCACTTGAAATACACTTGAATTCTTTGCATTTTTCAACTAACGATTCGGTATTCACCTAGCAAATTGACTTGAATTTTCATTTCCACTTAGCATTTTTGAATTCCATACCCAAGACCTTGATCCTCAACCCTTGACATCATCTTGCAACTTTGACAAAAACTTTACAATACTTTGACAACTTCTATACTTAGTGAAATTTTCATAACTTCGCCCTCACTTTCCAACTCTAGCAATCACAACCTTTCAACTCCATAGTTTAATAACATTCTCTCCACAATTGTCAAGACACTTTGAGCTTCCCAACTACTAGGAGACTTAAAGATCAAAATTATTGCCAAGCTAAGCAAAACTAACAAACACCTATGACAAACTAAGCAAAGCACCAAGCAACTAAGCATAAAAAAGAGGGGTCCCATTTGCAATCAGGTGTGTGTGTTTACAACACAACAGGTTGCATGTCAGTTTTGTTAGTTGCATGTTGGGGTTTCCATAGTGACTCATCATTTAGAGGTTTGCATCCCTGTATGACATCACTATCATTTGATTCGATGTTGATCATATTGATCAAGTATCATCATTTCTAGTATACCTTGTCATTATTAATATTTATATCGTTTAGTATTTATATTATAATTAATCTTTGTAAAACTAGATGGTTTACAACTAATTAAAGGTTGTTCTTGATGTTGCAAAAAGATCCTAGACAGTTTACCACCAAATACATTTCAAATTGCATATCATGCGCGAATTCAGCGTTGATCGAAGATCCAATTGTTATTTGCCAATTTGGCTTGATCGGCCCTATAGGAATATACCTATTTAGCATTGATCAAATCTACTTGTTATTTAACAGTTTAGCTTGATCAGATCTTACTTTCAAATACTAGTGGTATTCAGCATATCTACATATTTATCTTTGATTGTAAACTAGATGGCTTGCCACCACTAATTCTTGAAATTAATTTCTTATTGGCCACGACCCAATTTCTATATGCTCTCATCTTGCCCTCGTCAAGATTTTGGTGATCAAAAAGAACTTGAATTTGTGATGATTTTAAAATTTGGTGACATCTAGCCAACATTCCTACCCGGGATGCTAAATAGTGTTTGGAACAAATGATCACAAACACTTAACTTTGAATGAAAAGGGAAAGAAGTGGCTTCAATGAACCCATTATCTCACAGTCTCTTGGCGATTTTATTATTTCTCTTGATTCTATCTAAATCTACCTCTTGTACATTGACATGACCTAGATTTATGTCTTTTGATTTCCAGATATTCAAACACCAACACTGAAGGATATTACATGATTTGGAAGTGATATCCCACAATAAAACAATAGAAAGCAAATTCTATTCAATCTTGTGGCTTGAATCTGCAAACAATCCTCCCTTTTTCTAAAATTCACCTCCAAACCTTAGCTACCTTTGACAAATCTGCAAATGGGTGTTAAGAACCACTTATCACAAAAAATATAACACAGAATGATTACCAAGATATTTGATATTAAACAAGGAGCAAAAGTCTCCTTAAATAAGATTACAAAATGTTCATTACAAATAGGATAAGAGCGACACAACTAATTGGATAAGAGTTACAACTAATAAAGAAAAAGAATAAAGAATATTCATAAAGTCTATCCTAAAGACTAAATTGACCATTATATACTAAATATTACAATAATACTTTAATAACCTCCCTTGATCAATCTACTAATTACTCCAAGCTTATCCCAAACTTTTACAATGTTAGGACTCAATGACTTGGTGAGAATGTTTGCACTGTGATCCTCATAAGGACAATACTGCAACATCACCAATCCATCTTCTACAAGTTTCTTGATGAAATAATAATGAAGCTCCACGTGTTTGGTACACTCATGGAAGACTGGATTTTTGGCAAGCTTTAGCACCCCTTGATTGTCATATAACAAGAGTGAAGGCCCTACTTCAGGCATTTTTATGTCTGAAAGCATCCTTCTAAGACATATTGCCTCACAAGCTACTTTTACTGTACCTTGATACTCTATTTCTATCAAAGAAAGAGCTAATACCTGCTGCTTCTTGTTGGTCCATGTGAATGCACCCTTGCCAAGACTGAAAACATATCCAGAGGTGGATATTTTGTCATCAACAAAACCTACCCAATCTGAATCTATGAACCTAACCAGCCTAGGATATTTGCTTTCGTTAAACAAATGCCTAAGTCAAGTGTCTCTTTTACATATGTCAACACTCTATCTGCTGTCATGAACCCAGAAATGAAACTTTGTAATAAGCACCCTAGGTTTTTGTTTCAATTATTTGCCAATAAAGTCATCAACACAAACAACCCAGCATTGATAAATAACTACTACCAAGAGACAATGCAAATCTTTCTTAACTAGTTACAAAATCTGAGCAATAGCATTGACATATACACTCAAAACTTCACTAACTAGCTAGATTAATTCATTAACACTGAAATACATAATAGTACCTTGAAAATGAGCATGATAATGACCATTGTAGGTCTATCATGATAGAAATATGGGTTGCAGGTATGCTATGTCTAATCTGCCACTTAACCCTTCCAAAACTTATCCTATGCAACCCAGCTCACCTCCAAACCAAGCCAATTCACAGTGTACATAGCCAGCATTGCCACAAACACCTTCAAACACACCCGGCAGGTCTGAAAAGTGATTTAGAGCAGTGAAATTGCTCTTTCAAACACACTCCAGCCTTGAGTAAGGCATTTCCACTTCTCCATTTCCAGCTTAAATATGGTGACCAAACATAGTGTTATAGGTCTGAAATGTTATGAATGAATTATTGCAGGACTGCTGTCATAACGTGCACGGACTGGCAGTCATGAAAACACCTCCAAATGTACTGTCTAGCCAACGAGGAAACCCACCCGGCAATCACCAAAAGCAACTTATTCACCCAGCACTACAAACCACCCTTACAATACAAGAAAATATCAAGTTTCAAGTCTATTAACAAGTTTCAGTCAAACCCAGCAACTAGTATGCTACTGGAAACAGGGGTGCCAGCCATAAACCCTCAACTTTCCCTCCTGACTTTGTTTCATCAGCAACCCAATGACCGCAAAACACTAGGTGCCACAATCTGGAGTGAAATGGGTCCAAAAACCAAGGTGTTCCAGCCCAAGAGTCTCATACCAAAACCCCAAGAGCTTAGATCAAGGTATGACCACCTCTAGGAAATTCAATAAACCTGCTACAGCTTGCTAAAAACCTCCAAACAAGGGCAGCATGATATAAAGAGCTCGGAAGATACAAACAGAAAGGACTTTCAAACCCTACAAGCTTCCCTCAACACAACTTGATAGTGTGGCCAGTTTCCTGGAATGGTTTGGCCAGCAAAGGAGCCCACTAGAAACACTTTCAAACACATTAAATCAACTCATTAAAAACTAGCCAATCAAAATAATCTGCAAGTCAAAACATTTCATAAATCTTCATTTTGAAACCCCAATTTTATAAAACTTGTGATTAACAATGGTGATTCCTGAAGTAGAACCACACTAACCAACTCAGGATTAATGATATCAGATTTCCACAATCCATAAAGAATTAATGCAAAATGATTCTGGATTAGATTGTGTAGATTTTTTACATCAACGTTTTTGGATCCCACAGGGTGATCCATCATCAAGATTATAATTGAAAGCTCAATTATAATCCTGATGATGAATCACCTAGTGGGATCCAAACATGATGTAAAAAATCTCTAAAGAATCTAATCCAGAGATATTTTGCATTATTTCAACTAGGGATTGTCTTCCAGATACAATACTGATTATCAAATGAGGGTTTTCATACTCACAAGTATCCAAGAAAGAACATGCAAGTCCAGTCTTTTTATAGTTTTTGGAGGCAAAAGAGCAAATTTGAATTTTAACTAGTTCATTTCTCCTTCAAATGTCTTTTTGACAAATTAAAATAAATTTTATGTGCAAATACCCCTCACAATTTCCCAAGTATCCACTTTTGCGGGGGACATAAAGTAACTTCATAAATTATAACACTTAAGTGAATATTTAACATTAAAATTCAGAAACTAAGCGTATAATTTAAATACTCCACCCGAGTTGTGGAAAGTGTTCCCAAGACACTGAAAACCAAAACCAATCACACCATGAGGTAACTAAAGTTAAAGGATGATAACAAGTGCCAACTCAAGTACTTACTATAAAAGATGTGCTCTCCAAGAAGTTTGGAGAACACATTAGGAAACCCTTCTAATAGTGTCACAATGATCCATATCACCAACTGAGCTCAAATCCAACAATGAAAACCAAGAAAGAATGAACCGATGCACTCCAAGAAGTTTGTAGTTCTCCCAAGCCCACCTAAAAGCTTATGAGGAAACTCACAAATTGGCCAAAAGCTCACAAAATGATATTGCTTGAATGCTGACTCATTTACTATCTTTGAGTCTATTTTGGCTAAAAGCTTCAACCCTTTCTCCATAGGTGTAGACAAGATTTTGTGATTTGTCATCCTCAACTTGTCAAGCCAACTCCTAGCATATTTAGATTGAGAAAAATACCACCACCTTTTTGCCAAACATCTACACCTAGCTAATAATGCAAGACGATGAAATCAATAATGTCAAAAACTTTAGTGAGATACATTCGATTTGTTCAATCAAATGTGTCTTGTTACTTGTAAGGATAATATCACCTACATAAATAACCAATAGAACAATCTTACTGCCTATGCTTTTGACATATACATTTACATCTAAAGGACTTCTCGAAATCCCTGTTAACCAAATGCCTATCAATTTTAAAGTGTCATGACCAAGGTGGCTACTTCAGGGCATGACATATAGATCTTTCATTAATCTGCATACATAATGTTCCTTTCTTATGACCTAAACACCCTAAGGCTAAGACAAGTACACTTCTTCTCCCAAATCACCATTGAGGAAAGCACTTTTACGTCCATATGACGGACTTTCTAACCAAATTCAGAGGCCATGGCTAGAACTAAATGGATGGTGCTCATTTTTGTTGCAGGAGCAAAGATCTCCTAATAGTCAATGCCTTCTTTGTGTGAAAAACCTTTTGCAACCAATCGTGCTTCGTACTTATCAAGTAAACCATCAACTTTGTAATTGACTGTGTGCACCCATTTGAAGCCAATGGGCTTCTTCCTTGGTGAAAGATCTGAAAGAACCCAAGTCTTATTTTTCATAAATACTCTTATGTTGATTTTCATGGCCTTTTTTCCCATTCAAATTTTCCTTTTTGCCTCCACAATTCCTTGAGCTAAAAATTTCCCTAAAGATTGGCCATAAGAGAAAAGTTAACTTTGTTCTTGCTATTGCCTCTTGATGATCCACCCTTGATCACTTAATCATCTTGAACATCACTAATGACACTTTTTCACCACTTCGATCTATTTTCAGGAGCCTCTTCATCCAAACCATTGTTGTCACCATGACTTGGGCTTCCTGCTTTTGTGTCATCTAGATGCTAATCCAAGTAATCATTAAAAAATTCTACTGGTATCGTTGCCTGCCTGAGGCTAGAGCCAATGGAAGTTGAACACAAATCCTTAGATTTAACAGGCTAGTCTTTAGTATTCTAGATATCTAATGAAAGGTGGAAGGGTCAAAAGTCCTCACCGATCACAACATCCCAGCTGAAAGTCAAGGAGTCAGTATCAACAACAATCAGCTTGTCGGCTTCATGATTTTCATTGTACCCTATAAGCATTAACTTTTTACTCTTAGGGTCTAACTTAGTCTGCTTTGCATTTGGAATTCAAACATATGCAATAGAACCAAAGACCTTAAGATGAGTCACTTTTGGTTCCTACTAGACCATGCTTCCTCTAGGATCTTCTCCCTTACTACCTGTGTTAGAGACCTATTAAGAACAAACTGCAATGTAAATTGCATCAACCCAAAACTTGTTTAGAACACTCATTCTCCAACATACATCGGGCCATCTGTGTAATTTTATAGTTCCTTCTCTCAACTACTTAATTTTGTTGTGGATTATAGGGTGTTGAGAGTTGCCTCTTGATTCTGCGTTTAGCACAAAAGTTATTGAATTTGCTTGAACAAAATTCACCTCCATTATTAAATCTAAGTTATTAATTATGATGTCACATCCTAACTCTTTCTCTTCTAATGATTTAAACTTTTGAAATTCTTTAAACACATTTGATTTTGTTCTAGAAAAGCACCCACATTTTCCTCATCAACAAACAAAAGAAAGTACTTGACACCAATGACCAATGTCATATTCATTGATCCATAAATGTTTGCATGAACCAAATGTAGGACTCTCGAGGCTCTCCAAGTTTGCCAATCTGAAGAAAGTTTTGTGTTTACTTCCCCACTTGGCAAACTCCACAAATGCCCTGTATCTGCTACTGGATATCAACAAATCCTTCTACCCAATTCTCGCAAGCTAACTGAGAGAAGACAAGTTGAGGTGCCCATATCTTTGAAGCCATAGTGTATTAATATTAGATGCGCTCTTGGTTGCCAATGCACGCTTCCAAACTTATCCAGTATCAACAAGTCAATATAAACCATGATTTTTGATACCTACAGTGATGCTTTCCTTGGGTTCCTTGTCAACTATGTAGCACTTGTGATTGCTAAATATGACATTCAAATTGGGATGATGGAACATAATTTAACTCATTGAAAACAAACTGTACTCCATTCCTGACACATTATACACATTGACAAAATGAGATTCTTCCCTCCAAACGATGTTTCCTCTACCAGCAACTATATAGTCCCCACCACCAAAGATCACTTAATTTGAGCAAGCCATGTACTCTGTGAACCAGACCTTCATATGGCGAAAATGTCGAAATGCGTTAGAATCAATGTACCACACAAAAAACTTTGACTAATCAACTAATCATTTGGCCATGAAAGCATAGCAGGCTGACTCCTCAAAATGCTCTACAACATGAGCCTTTCGTGGAGGCTCTCTTGAGTTCGATTTTTTTCAGCCAACCTCTTTTTGTAGTGCTTCTTCATGTGTCCCAATTTCTCTTCTTATTCCCTTGCCCATTCTTTTGAGACCATTTCCCTTTACTTGTGTCCTTAGCTGCAAATGCTTGTTCTACACTATGTATCACTATTGTTGCCAAACTGTTTCTTCCATTTGTCCTACTGCACAACTCTTCAAACTTCAAGTCAACATTGGTAGATGTGATGTTGAGTGTCTCAATAAAATGTTCATAAGCCCATGGTAAGCTTTTCAGTGTAATGAGCACCATATCCTATTCCATCCTGCAACCTATGGCTAACAATTGATCGTGTATAACTTTGGTCTTCATCAAATGCTCCTAGAAAGACATCTTCTCATTCGCCATCATTGAGAAAAGCACATATTTAAAGGAGGGCTTGTCTTTATCTAACGTATTGTGCTAATCTCGTGGGTGCTTCCAAATTTCCTAAAGGTTTTGCTTGTTTGAACCTCTTTAAGCATTTCATTTGTCATTGATAACTTGATCAATGTGACAACTTTTCAATCATGCTCATCAAACTTCTCTTGGTCTTTATCCACAAACTCTGGCTGAGAATTAATACTAAGGATGATCTTCTGGAGGCACTTGTACTCAAAGACTGTGAACATGAGTTGCTTCCACATGTTATATTTTTTTCCAAAGAGACGTTGGCCACCTTCCAACATGAAGTTGGGTAATAAATCCATCCCTCTCGCAACTTGTAATTATAGAAAAAAGTAAATCCATTGCTGTTAGACATAAAAATTTCGATGTCAGACCTCAGTCAACACCACACAACCACAATTTTATTAAAAAATCATCAAAATTATCTTTGAAACCTTAAATATCACTCAAATAGCCACAATTTTGAAAAAAATAGTAAGAAATTTTCTAAAACATTAGGCCAAATAACTACAAAATTATTTATCAAAACCCTAGCTGCCATTGTTTGTAAGAAATACCCACAATTTTGTTTTGGAAATTGCCAAAAATTTTGAAGACAAATCCTAGTCACTGGTTGGAGGAAAAAAAAGTCAATTTCTAGTGAAAAAAACTCTCATCTGCTTTGACAAAAATTCACCGCAATTTTTTTCAAAGGAATATGTGATTTTTCTAGAAAATAAATTTGTGTTTATTGGACAAGAAAAATCCACGACTTCTATACAAATTTGCAGAAAAAAAATTGCAATTTTCAACGGACAAATGGTACAACTTTGACTGAAAATAATCGATGTGATTTTACCACCATTAAACCTACGATTTATTTTTATTTTTTTGATGGGTAATGGGCCGAAGCCAAGGTTTAATTATTATTATTTGTTAAGATCAAGTAGATTCGAATCCAAGGCCTCTTAGATTAGAGGCTCACAACTTTACCATTGTGTTGTAGGTTGTTGCCTATTAAACCTACGATTTTAACAGAACGAAAAGCCATGATTTTTGACAAAAACCTAATGCATTTTTCATCTTCAGCAAGGTCATAATTTTTATCAGCAAAAAATGGTCAAAAAATCTTGAATTGCTAATTGATTTTGTTGCTATATTGTATTGTATGATGTCCTTTTTCTCATTCTATGTTACGTTCATGAGTTGTCATTGCAACATTCTGCACAATCTCATGCATTCCCCAATCCCGTGGTGTAACTTGGGCTCTAATACCATATTATGAAAAATGTAAAACACATGATTACCAAGTTCGATATTAAACAAGGAGCAAAAATAATATTAAAAAACATGACATCCAAATACGATAAGAGCAAGAACTAACAGGATAAGACTTGCAACTAATTAAGTGAAAAAAAAAAAAAAAAATTAAAGTTTACCCTAAAGACTAAATTGACCATTATATACTAAATATTACAATAATATTTTAATACCCCTAGAGTGTGAGAAAATATGACACACAAGGAGCCAATGCTTAAAACTTTCTCATGGTACTCAATTGACAAAAATTAAAGCTTCAAAACCCTAGGCATCTGAAAAACTATTGTTCCTTACTCTATGGCAGCTAAAAATCCACCATAAAACTATTGAAAATACTTGCTGAAACCCTAGAACATGTAAAGAATAAAGCATGTTGAAGATGTTTGGAAATGGAGGCCAAAGTGTAATGTGTTGATGCTAAAGATGCTCCCAATGATGAACAATGGCGTTTCTCTTCCCTCAACCTCCTAAAAGATAATACTTTTCTTCACAATTGAAGAACTCAATGCAGAAATGCAAAAACAAGTGCCTTCATAAGATCAAGTCAAAGTGCAATGTGTTGATGCTAAAGATGCTCCCAATGATGAACAATGGCGTTTCTCTTCCCTCAACCTCCTAAAAGATAATACTTTGCTTCACAATTGAAGAACTCAATGCAGAAATGCAAAAACAAGTGCCTTCATAAGATCAAGTCAAAGAAATTTTAGTTTTTAAATGATTAAATCTTTGTAAAAGTGTGACACAACACAAACTAGAACCATGATTCTCTACATAGATAGCTTCTTTTTTGTTTCAACATAAACTCGAAGTGTGATTCAGTATTCCAGCGCGTTATTGGGATCTTTAGGCATGTTTTCATCTTTTCAAACTTCCACCATGTCTTCATTATAGCGCACACCTAGATACAAGGTTGTCCTTTTTCCTATTTTCCTCTTGAATTTGCACCCATGGAGTTATGCACACCATTTGGCATGATGATTTCATTTTTGAAATGTTTGGCGTACCTATACAATGGCACATTCCTTAAGGATGTTAGCCACTTTTTGACTTGAAACAATTTGAAATGTATTTTTGGATTTCTCCATGACATAGACTACTGCTTATTGATATTTTTCACTAACTTCAAGCCACTTTGTGCATAGCATAGATATGGATGTCCTAATTTTCAATTGAACACTCCTTTTTTGACACTCGATGTATTTGCAAGTTCCAATGCACTAGGATATCCATTTTCATGCCTTGGACATTTCTTAAATTTTCTCACATGCTCAAGCTACAACCTTCACACCTTGTCTGGTGTGTTGGAAAGCTTCTTTGTTGGCTATGCAATGACATTGATTAGAGCTTAAGAACAAAAAATTTCAAATTCATGAAAATAGGGGAGAAGGATTCAACAACTTACCTAGAAAAAAAGACTTACATTCTACCCAAAAAATGACATTATAAAAAGAAACTTCATATGGGTACAACACATTGTAAGCTTCCCACCCATGTCCAACCACTTTGGACATCTTCAACATGGCAAATGTGATCTTTTAAATGTCATTTAAGAAAGTGAAGAAGAATAAGGGCCTCTAATTGGCATACCTAACTATACAAAGACACAACATTATTCTTGACTCATAAAACAAAAATGGCCAAATTTAATTGGATTGTAAAGGACTTTATTTTTAAAAGAAAAGCTTGCATGTGAAATGGCATAAGGCAATGAAAATTGGGGTACCCAACTACAATATGACTTCATGAAACTCACAAAATGGTGTAGCACAATACTTCTCGAGAGCGTTTCTAATGTGTGATTTAATTTCGAGGAGGCATCAAAAGGTTTCTTCTAAGAATCTACAATCTTACCTTAGCAATGGTATTCATCCAAGAAATCAAGCACAAAATTGGGTTGCAAATCCTCATTTTCATTGTCATGCATTTGCATTTTTAGGCATGGTGTGAAATATGCTTTGATACCAATGATGCATACTATGTGACCCATGATGGTGGTGTACAATACAACACAATAACTTAGTAAGCTATCGAGTTACATGATCATGCAACATAAAACAATATGGATAACTATTACTCATTCTTAGGATAAAATATTTGCGTAATCAAACTCCTATATTCCAAACTAAATAGTATAGTTTCCAAGCATACAAATCAAGAAAAAAATGAAAATGAAAATGCCTAATATAATAAACTAGGGAAATGCTTCCAAGCTACTTTTCCTAGTTGGAATGTTTATAAACCTACATATATCTAACTATGGATCTTAATGGCTGCATACAAATCCACACACAATTACAAGAGACAATTATTGACAAACGCAATTCTATAAGGATTGTTAGTTTGAATTCCTAATTATATGTCAGTCCACCTTCCATGTGGATTGAGTTGATCTTGAAGCATGGTGCCAACCATGGAAGTGGTGAGAGTGTGCTGCCACCTGGTGCAAAAGTTAACATAGAGCCTGACTTGTGTTGATGTCCTCTACATTGTGCCAACTCGTGGAGCACCAATGAGCATCAATCGGCCAAAATGATGGTACAAAAGTTTTCCACCATGTGGTTTTCCACTCGTTTTTTTATGTCGGGCTAATATGCATGTGTTTATCTAAACGACAAAAGTAAGTATTCAGACCATCCTGGCATAGCTCAAACATTAGAACATCTACAAAATAACACAAAAGAATTTAAGATACCCAAAGCTGGATATATTGACCAAGTGTTTGTGGATCTCCCAAAGATCAATTAATTATGAATTTGCTGATTCAGAATCTACATGTAGAAAAAATATGAAATCCTCCATTGAGATTCTATTTTCCACAAAACTGCATTACAATAAGAATCAACCTCTACTACAAAAGTAAATTAATAACAAAAACTCACAATGTTCTCAGAAAAATATAACCACATCTTAAAAATTAAAAAGTAATTTCTGTAAAATGATGTAAAACATCTGCACTGATTCCTGTTTCATCTACAAAATGTTTGTTTCAAGGAAAAGTAATGTCAATTACAAGACTAACAATGACTCTGAACCACTCTCCTCTAATACATGCTGGAAGCCTGGAACAATAAGAGAACAAGGCTTCTTTTCCTGCTATAAATGGATTGATAAAGATTTTAAACTAATCTACTCTAAACCATATTTGAAATATTAACACAAAGCATTGTTTTGCTGCTATATATAATGTCCCCACTTTTGGGTTCTCTTGCATTGCAGTCGGCACTATTATTATAAATCGTATATACAATAGAGACAAAAGTCTCTATTTATAAGATATTGCATGACAATGTTTCTAAATGAAAAAATCGTGAAAAGAAACAGGAAATAGAAACTTTATAAAGCAATTATGACCATTAAAGAAACAATATGTTATTTTAATACCCTCCCTTAATGGTCATCGTAATAACTGCCCTACAAAAGACAATTTGTAGGTCTTTTGGTCACGAATGCATAGAAGGCTGCCCCTACTCTTCAAAATGCTCTGCAAAATGAACCTGCTATTGAGACCCTCCCTCATTCTGCAGAACTTCTAGATATGACCAAGATAACCAAAATCGTTCCAATCTGATGTTGGAAAACAAAACTGTCCCTCGCTATAGCCAAAGCCACCAAGTTCAACTTCTGAAACTAAAACCACGATTTTGAGAAGAAAATCGTCAAACCCTTCAATGATTTTTTGCAGAAAAAATAAAAAAACCCTAAGACTAGCAACACCAGTCATGATGTTTTTGGAAAAATAAGAAGAAAACCCAAAAAACCAAACATGATTTTTGGGGAGAAAAATCGATGAAAACCCAGAAATAATTTTTTAGGAAAAAATTATAAAACCCAACAATAATTTTTTAGAGAAAAATTATAGAACCAAATAGTAATTTCTATAGGAAAAGATTATAAAACCCATATATAATTGAGAGGAAAAAAATTATAAACATTCCAGTGCAATCAATTTTTTATTTTGATGGTTTTCGACCTTTTCCAAAACTTAGGTGTCATATTGAGCTTTATTTTAATTAATTTTACTAAGGTTGCTATTTTAAAATAAAATAATTTGATGGGCACCTTAGTATGAAGCTCATTGAAATGAGAATAGGAAGTTTTAAATGTTGGGACACGATAAAGTGATTTATGTGCCGGAAATAATTAAATAATAAATTAAATCACTTTTTGGAGATATAAGACTTATTTAATTAATAAAGTGATTTTATATTCACTTGTCCAAAAGGTTCTTGGGAAGCTCATAAAAGGAGGTTGGTGAGCTCAATTGGCTGGTGAAACCCTTGTTCGAAGATTAAACCCAGTTCATGTCAGCCTTCCTGAGGATGAAAACCATCTCGGAGACAATTAATACGGCATGGTTCAATCAGTAATCATCCTCCCTGGTTAATGCGGCACGGTCAATCAAGAACGCAGTTGGTGCTGAATGATACGGTTTGAGATTTATTTCAAATTTAAAGTTCGTGGGATGTATTTGGAATGTTGCAGGGTTTTAGTGGTGGTTATGTGAAAATTTTGGGTTTCAGGGTTTGGAAGAATGATGAAAATTTTGTGGTTTTCTGACCTGTACGTTTGGCGTTAGTTGATGTTGGTTTGCAGAGATTCTTAAGGTGTTCTTGCTGGGATTGTTTGAGGTTCCTTCGACCAGGCCGTACAACTCCCTATGAGCATGCTATCCTTCAGTCTTTGCAGGCTTTAGGACATTTAAAGAGTGAATATTGTTGGAATGTTTGCAGAGGATATCTTATGGTTGGGCGACCAAATAGTGACCATCACTGTTGAGTTCCCTGCAGGTTTGCATTTATTGTGGATTAATCCCATGCTGACTGGCGTAAAAGTCTGTGTGCACGTCGCTTGAAAACTAAGGGTTCTTTTAGACCTGAAAGTGACACCCAGACATTCAACACCAATAGCTATCATTTCCAAGCAGGTTAAACATGATTCAAAGGAGGAATGAATTTATTATGATTTTTTAAGGGCAATCACCTGTTATGGGCACCCATTTTCAGCAGGGTCATGACCGTAGTTAAATCTGACTCCAAATCTGGCCTCTCTGTGTGAATTGAAAGCTGTTTGGAATGTTTGGAGTAAGCTTGAAGGGGTAACCTTAGTGGTGGGAGGCAGACCCAGTGATTTATGGTGTTCTCGGAAAGATTTGGAACCGACTGCCTCTGCAATAGTTGCTGTCACCAGTGGCAGAGTTTCCTATGCTCAAAACAAACTTGTACGCCATCAAAGGGGTCCAGTTTAATGTTATTGTCATGATATTGCTGCCCAGAACAGTCATTGCAGATCTGTATTTATATCTGGAACACATTTCAGCCCTACCTGAGTTGACGTGTACATTGGTTGTGGTTTAGAGGGAAGTGTACGAGTACTTTTTGAGTGTTTGGGAGTTTGGAGAAGCTTTCAAAGTCGAGTTAGAGGGCGTTTGTTTGGTGTATACCAATGTTCAGGTATGCAACAGCTTCCAGTCATCTGACACTCGTAGAAATCTGCCATTTCAGAGGTGTTTGCAGGCAGTGGATTCTATGATTCTAGGCCTGTAGGTTGCTGGAGTTCGAAACTTAACAGTGCTGAGTCTAAAGGGGAGACAAGATGGTACTATCGTTTTAGCTAGGTAGTCTTCCTACGATGTGGATATGATGGTTTGAAGTTTGCTACTTGCTGTCCATGGCACCAATCTGCAACAGCAGGTCTGTAATCAGCATATAATGCCTCTTTCACAAAGTATTTAATTGTGGTTCCAATGAAGATTCAGTTGGTCTTTTATGTATTCCTTCCTACCTCGTTATCCATGCAAAAAAATTGAAACTGCCTAAGATTATGCAAGCAAAATCATCATGATGAATCTTGTAACAGCAGAGTTATAACATTATCCAGCATACCAGAGATTGTAATAACAGAAAACTCTCTTGCTTGTTTCTTAATTCTGAGTTTGTTGTAGTTTCATTGGTGAGATTTTTTTTCAAAAAAAAATTAAGGGGTGGGATAGAACAATATGTGGAGTGAGAAAAATGTGGATTAAGATGATTCTGCTATCTTGACAAAAGCAGTTTTGCCATCTAGAAGATTTACACATTGGCACTCATGCGATGTTTCATAATATCCCTCTGAAACAAAAGATTACAAAGACACGTCTCTATGATGAATCTCTTTACTATAAAACATGACAAGAAAAATTTCTCAGAAACAAAAGATCACATCACCAATAAAATACATTATCCAAAGTTGAAAGGCCAATATTAAATAACTCCAATCATTTTTCACAGAAATTCTGAGCATTTCCATTACTTCAGATATTTAGTATAAATATGGAAACCTTTGTTTTTAAACAAATTTGAACTTAAAGTGACAGTGTGCTTGGCAGATGAAAACCTGTAAGCAGTAATAGGAGCATCCAGATTCGCTTCTCTAGGCATTAAGTCCATTTCTCTACCTTCCTTTATCATGCTTGCTGCCAAGTCAATCATAGCTGCAGTTTCAGGAAGGGTAGCTCTATATTCCCTGTCACTAACAGGTGCCTGCAAGCAGAATCTAAAATAAAACTAACACATAAAGACAAATCTTCTTTATTACTTTATTTTCAGATTGTTGATGATTATAATGAAATCCTCTATTACAATTTTTCGCTGTTGGAATGAAGTCAATGGCCCCAGTATTTTTTGTGAAATTTTACACTAAGTACCTCAGTCATCTGATGAGTTGAATTTTGTCATGAACTTATTTTTTTAGATCGCTATTGTTAACATAACGAAAGATGCAACAATGAATCATGTTGTTAGCATATTTGTAAGATCCAACAGTGAAATTTACAACCTTTTCCTTATAGATAATTTGTCGAACAGATGGCATGAAGTATATTTGTTTGCATGTTTATATGGTAGTGTAATTGTTAGTTATTGCAATGTTCACAGAACTTTTGAATCATACATAGAAGGTAAAAACTGATAGCAATAATCAAACTTCAATAACAGACTGCTGTTATATAGATACCATAAATAGCATTTGAATCAGCTGATTTGCAGCAATCTACATAAAAAAGGAAGTTATAACTGTAACAGCAATTTATTTCAGAAGTTTGTGAGCCCTTATTTGTTGTTTGCTACTCAATAACAAATTACAGAAGCAAGTATTCAATACTTTGACCATTTTATAGCAGTTTACATGAACAGAAGCTGAGAATAGAAGTAAATAGATCCTTCAACAGAAAACTGGGGAAGTTTTTAAACAAAAGATTTATAATCTTTCCTTGAAGAAGCTGGAGCCTGGAACACATCAAATAGCACGGGCTCGCTTTAAATATTCACCAAATCTGTGCTTGGGTTAGTTCAGTAACCAGTTTCTCACACCATGTATCACCTAGGTCTTATAAACTCATACGCATGTTCTTTCTCAGCAGCAATAGCTCTGTTATGACGCCCCGCAGTCTCACGTCCTCCCAACAGAAAGATGACTGGCCAGCACTATTCCAAACACCCAAACAAATTCAAAGTATCTCCCACGGATTGCTTCTTACTCTCAATACAACTCTATAGGAAGAATAATGCAAAGGAAATGCAATAATCACCCTGGAAAGGGTAAAATCCACACACCAGACCCAAAAGAACACAAACCAATCTTCAAGGTTAACAACTTAAACAATGCATCAGTGTGCCTAGCAATAGAGGTTGCAGTTAAACACCCATCCTCTCTAATCATCCAGTCTTATGAAAGATTCATGCCACTATAAGATTTGTGTTTATTGGCCAGCAAAACTATCTCTATATCAGTTAATACCTATCCTCAAACTCATCAACTTGGCACCAAACTCCCATGCCATCCAGAAATCTCAAATATTGAGTTCCAGAAATGGATATGAATCAATGATAGTATTCGCCCAAACTACACTCAATCTCAATGCCTAGCAAATGGAAATGACATGAAATAAGTCCCTCAATTGCCCAGCAATATGGTGTAGTTCAAATCAAACCACAGATAACCAGTTAATTCAAATTTCAGACCAACAACAAAACTATATCCTTTCCAACAATACTCTGCAAATTCTTAAGCAATTTTTTTTGCTTAGCAAGACTTGACAAATTGCCAAAATCCTTCAATCATACCTTTAACTTTTTTGCCCAATATGTAGTCCTACATGAACTACACTGCATTAACCCAGGAGGATCTTTCACAGCCAAGATTAATCTTCTCCGAGAGGGTTTATCATCCCCAGGAAGCCTGAGATGAACCAAGTTCAATCCCATAGAATTGTTGGATAATTGTCATTGACGTCAAAACGTGATGGATGAAAAAAAGATATAAAACCTGCTGTTAGAAAAGAATATGCTGCTGTGTTAGAAAGAACTTGCCTAGTGTTTGATACTGCTGCATTATACACACCTAGATATAGAAGAAAACCTGATGTGTTAGATAAAGGAAAGTATGCAGGTAAAAGAAGATAACAGCATGGTTAAAGCAACTAAAGAAAAAGAGAACCCCCTTCAAAGCAAATATGGGAGCCTACATAAAGAGATAAATATATGTGATTTAATGAAGGTAAGCATTTTCAAGAAAAGAAAGAAAAGCAGATAAGGTTTAAAGAGAAGTTAAGCTAAAAAACCAGAGTTACCTGCCTAGAATGGAAACATATGTATGAAAATCAAAATGTTTTGTGTTGGCACCAAGGTGGAGAAGATTTAGATAAAACAAAGCCAGTTTTTACAGCTACCAAGAAAGGAAAGAAAATCACATAAAGTTGGCTGCCACATTTAGAAGGAAACAAGAAAAGAATGTTCGAGGATATGATAAGATAAAGCGAATCAAATTCATGTCATAAAAAGAAAGATTTAATGTGGCATAAAAAGAAAGATATTATGCACATTTACAAGAATATTTGATAAGGTTTTTGTCATGTCCCCTATTTGAAACCCTATTTGCGATATCCCATCCTTTCCCACCAATTTTGTGAAGTCTCTAAAGGACAAAATTGCAAAAGTGGCAAGCAAATAAGGAGTTCAATTAAAGATATACCTTCACCGTGACCAGCCACCCTCGACCCAGAATGGCATCGTAATCCTTCTTTTTCAAAGGTATCACCACAAAGTCGAGTACAAATGGTTGCGAGCCAATGGTGACCCAAAAAGTTGAAGGTTGGGGGCTACAATGTTGGCTTGCCCAATTTCTTCCATGTCTCCTCCGGAAGGACGTTCACTCTTGACCCTCCATCCACTATAGTGTCTGTCAAGATGGTGCCAAGGATGCCCATCTCGACGACTGTCGGGTACCTGCCGCTGTTTATAGCAAGTATCATCGGGTCAATTGCAGACCCTTCGGGGATGTCCATACATGTGGTATTTGGCTGCGTGGCCAAGTTCTGCAACAATGTCGTTCCCAACTGAGGCATGGTGTGATGGAGATCGTGGAGTTTCACCGGTACCTCTACATGTAGCAGTTCTTTCAGAATGTTTATTTTTGCCTCTCTCCAGCCCGAGGTGGTGGCCATCTCCCATGTTTCTTTTTGTGCCTTCATCGCCTTCTCTATTTCTTCCTTAGCCTCCTATGCCTGTTGTTTTTTTGTTCGAGGGTTCGGCTATGTGGTTCCCTCGATGTTGAGACAGTTGACCCAGATTTTGGGCAGTTGGCATCCTCGTGGTTGCCAAGACCACACCAGCTTTTGCAGGGTGTCGCCCTTGTCGCAGTCTTTTGCAAAGTGGCCCCACTGATTGCAAGCTCGGCACTGGATCATCGGCCGACCCTTGGAGTCATATTGTATTCGACTCCTTGTGTTGGTGTTGTTGTTATTGCCCCTTCCGCCACCGCGTTTGTTGCCTCCGTACCCACCCAAGGATGCGTTATTGTTAGTCTTTGTTGCCCCCGATGTAGATGGTTGCTCTTGGGTAAATAGCACTTGTTGATTCCTCACTTTCATGTTGTATGGGCATTCCTTGGTGGAATGGCCCATGATCTGGCAAATGTCACAAAATGCCTTTTCGGGACACAACCCCTTTGTATGGCCACTCTCCTTGCAATCCGTACACCACATGTCATCTTCCCCCTTGTTGGTACCCCCTTTCATGGTCTTGAACTCCATCATTCTCTCCATGTCCTTTTGGAGTGCCATGACTTTTTTCTTTGACTCGCCATCACTGCTACTGTCATCGTTTGCATTGTCATCTTTGTCGGAAGAGGACTTGCTTCTTTTCTTCTTGGAGGCCTTTTGTTCGCTCTCCAAGTCCATCGCCCAGTTATAGGCATCTTTGTATGAGGTGGGGGACACTATCTTCATTTTCCTCCGTAAGTTAGATTTCAGGCCCTCCACGAACCATCTTTTCTTCAGGACATCCGCTGGCTGGCTACCCATTTTTCCGACTAACTCCTTCAATAGGGGTCTGTAGGCCCGCAGAGTCTCCTTCTTGCCTTGTTTGGTACTGTATATCTCTGAAACAATTTCATTGTCATCCCTCAAGAGTCGAAACTCCTTCTGGAATTCTTTCTTGAGTTCGTCCCAAGTGGTCACCTTTGTTTTGTCCACATCGGAGTACGGGTCAATGGCTACCCCTCTAAGTGTGGGGGGAAACTGTTTCACCCATTCTGCCTGGTCAGCAACTCCAGTCGCAGACCAGATTGTCTTGCACATACGACAATTTCATACTGGATCTTCCTTTCCATCTCCGTGGAATTTTGGCAACTTCTCCTTGTTGGTCGCCATTGGGGTGGTTGTGCCACCCGCGGTGGATTTTGTGTTTGTGCTCCTGCACCACTTGTGCCAGCACCTGTACCCGCATTGGTGGTGTTCGTGGTATTGATAACTGGCACTTGCACTTGTGCCTGAGTATTTGTTGGTACCCTCGTATGTGGTGTCGTTGGCCCGAACAAAGGTTCCTAACTGTCGGACGCCTGTGCTTCAGTGGCACCTTCGGTTGTACGGTCTCCCCTACAACGATTGTTTGTACCTTCAACTTGGATCTCTATATGTGGTATGAGAGGTAGATTCGAAAACAGGTCTCTAGTTTCCTCCAGTAAGGCCCTCCTTAGCCTTGTCTCTTCAAGCAACTCTTCACTGCTTCGCACCCTCTGATGCTCTGGCGAAGTGTACGGCTCTCCTTCGGCTTGTTCACCTTCCGTAACACTTCTGGGGTCCCCCTTGGTCAACCCTCCAACAAGTTGTTCCGCGGCAAGTTGCCTTAGCCTTCGTTGGCGTTTTATTTGTATCTCAAAGATTAAAGCCTTCTATGCTGCCTCCCACTCATCGTTTGGTGCCTTCTTATTCCTGTATTTATTTAAAAGATTGGGCATCAAAACTTAACGCAAACTCGTTATAATTGTTTATATAGTGCCCTTTGCTTTTTAACCTTCAGATGTTAAAACTCCCTACAATGGACGCCGCAACTGGCAGACCCATTATGTCCGTGTGCCATCCAATCTTTTCCCTTCCCGAGTATGTCCAGGCAACGGTGCCAAATGTTTACCTTTGTGAGGTAACAGAGACTATTTGCATACAGAAAGTAAAGTGCTTAACAGAGAAAGTATAGAGAACATAACAGCATTATATTCATCGATTGATCACCATGTACAAATGTATTTCCGCATATCATAATCAACACATCCTTGCTGGAAGAGAGAAATGCATACATATAGTGTTTGAGGGGATGCGAGGCGAGCCGTCGCATCTGTGTAACTCCCTCGGACAGACCAACCGTTTAACTACCCATTTACCCGACAACACAGGGCGCCCTAATAGCTGTTCTCACTACTTGCCAGTGTAGTAGGGTGCCCTAAAGTTGTTCTCCCTTAATGTAGATTCCTTCTTTACCCTTTTGACAATTTGTTGCAGTGCAGATTTTACATATTTAATAATTATTACCATATAATTGAGATATGCATGTATAAAAGCTAAGCAATGATCTCTCCATTACCACTAGAAATTGGAATAATAACAGATGACAATTTGATCTGCTTACTTGCTAAGCACCCAATATTCTATATTTCTCTTCTACGGTTTGATCTGAATATGTGATATTGTATCTGCTGTTGTCTTGTGTCTTCAAGGATGATTTACTGATGAAGATTTTATGATTTGTGATGATTGATGATGCCCTTATCAAACTCCTTCCTCTGCCCTCTATAGCCCCATGCTTCCTTGAGTTGAGACGACTTTCAGAGATTACTATCCTTTTGATAGTCACACCCTTCTTGGTGGTGTCTCTTCATTACTGTTCTTTGTTCAAGTGCCCTTGTAATTGTTGTTAATCACGGTTGGTATGTTGTTGTTGCATTAGTGTTAATTAATGTCCCTTTAAGGCAATCACTACCATCTAATTCACATGATCTTTGTTTCTCAATCATTGATCATCCTTTCTCCATTACTGCATGGAGATTACTTCTTTGCATTGTCTTCTATTCTCACAATCAGATCCTTTCTTGAGGTCGGAACATGACATACATTGCTACTCCTCTTATTAGATCGAATGCTTATCCTTGTCTTCGATCCTCTTTTCTTTGTCCTGCCCTCAACGTTGAGCTGCCTTTTATATTCTTTGAGTAACCATGAAAGGTAATGCCTTTCGATTTTTTACACTCTTTGGAAGAGATGCCCCTTCACTCGTGTCTCCTCACTAACAACCAGCAACAGTTTGGGTGCAATTGCACCTTACCCATAATCCATTATTCTTATTGCTACCTTCATTAACCAATGTAATTCAAGATGCTATCCTTTGTTGTATTGAGGTCGTTGTCTTCCCAATGTTTAAAACCGGATATACAGAAAGTCGTGGAATCTTCTGAATGACATTATTGTCTTATTATTGACACCCATTCCTAGTATCAATGCAGAGTCAGATTGGTGTCTCGGTCCATTTTAGGAGAAGAAAAATTATGAAATCTTTAAAAAGACAATTTTCTATGTAAGCATTTATGGTCAAGGCAGGGAGATGACAAGGCTTCAAAAAACCTCTTCCATCCAAGCAAGCACAAATAACCAAATTTAATCTCCTTTTATGGTTATCATTTTCCATGCACTCAATTTGGTCATAGAGCCATGGATTGCAGAGTACATGCAGGAAATAGTTCAGTCATAGAGCTAGGAATTATGGAGCATATCCTAGAATTGATCATGCATGGAATATAAACCAAAGTTATGGTTTGATGAGAAGGAATTATTTTTCACCTTTAATGAATTTCAATATCATGTGCTACAAGTGCAATAATTTTGGTCATACTGCAAAAGTTTGTAAAAGTAATTTTGCAGAACCCCCGAGACAAAGTGAGCAGAGAAAAAGGTTTGGGGAGGTTTGGAGAAAGAAGATAGCATAAGAAAAAGAAAACTCTATGATTGTTCAAACAACCTTATCTGCATGGAGTGAAGATACATGGTATATTGACAATAGCTGCTCGAGACATATGACAAGTGAAAAGAGTAAGTTTCTTACTTTGAAGAAAACAAATGGTGGTACAATAAGATTTGGTGATAAAGCTTCGGCCAAAATTTTAGGAAATCCGAAAAAGCACTCATTTTTTTAATAAAGGAAGAACAAGAATTTGAAATTTTATTATTTGTTGAGATTTGAAACACAATTTTCTAAGTGTGAGTCAAATGTGTGACCAAAGACATACTCTTACTTTCAATTTTGAAGGGTGTGACATAAGCAAAGAAGGCAGATCTATTGTTGAGGCTACTAGAGCAAGCAATATCTGTTACATTCTTAACAACATCAAAAGTGAAAGGTGTTGCATGTCACAAGAAAACGAAAGCCAATTGTGGCATAAGAGGTTGGGGCACCTAAATTTTGACAATCTTGTCAATCAGCCGCAAAGAGGCAGTGAGAGATATTCCAAAGCTCTCAAAACCTTCAAACATAATTAGTTGGGAAAGCAACCTAGAGAAAGCTTCAAATCTAGGGAGTATTCTACTACAAAGCCTCTAGAGCTGATTCATATAGATCTATGTGGACCAATGAGAAAAACTAGCAAGCAAGACGAAAGATATTTTATGCTTTTAATTGATGATTTTACAAGAATGACTTGGCTTTTTTTAAGCCAAAATCAGAAGCTCTTGACAAATTTAAAGCATTTAAAGCCTTAGTGGAGAATGAGACTGGAAAGAAGATAAATGTCTTCTATCATGAGACAATCTTGTCATGGCTGAGTCTCTTCCAGCTATGTGTTTGTCACGGCTTGGTGTTTGTCGCAGCTTGGTGTCTGTCGCGGCTTCCATCCTTCTTGCCGCGAGCTTCCATCCGCCCAATCGTGGCTTCCTTCCTTCTTGTCGCGGCTTGGTGTTTGTCGTGGCCTCCATCCTTCTTGCCATCCTTCGTTCCTGTGGTGCCATTCACCATTCCTGTCGCGGCCACCGTGGGAGTTCAGCAGCCTATCGTATTGCCCATGCATCTGATTGAGCGCCACGCATATCTTACACGCGATAAATATTTACCTTGCCACCCGAGCCATCACACTAGCTAGGCTTCAAGCATGTTATGATGGACATGAAGCCGTGTCCGTAGTTTTCACTCCTAGGCTGCGGCAAGTAGTTCTAGCATCCCCTTTCGAGCTTGCAGACCACCATGAAGCCGCATGTGACTGTTTGAGCTGTTGTCAACGAACTGCGACTGGAGTTTAGTATTTGTTGGTTATCACTTACTGCAGTGCCATGACAGGAGATTTGGGAGAGACGCCTTTTCTCACCTACTAGAGGCTACATGACCGTATTTTGAAGCTCGAGGCCGAGAACTCCCAGCTCCATACCACTGTACAAAGTCTATCCACCTCAATGTCGGAATTAAAACAGCTTCTGCATAGCTTTTCATCTATTTTCACTTCACAAATAGTAGGGATAAAATCAGATCTGGAATCGGTTATTGGGAGTTTAGAAGGATTTGACAACTACAAAACGGTATAAGCGGAGATAGTGGCTATACACTCAACTTTAATGACCGAGACCGAGGAGAAGGTAAAAACTTGGGCTTCTATTTGTGATAACACAATTATTGTTGCACCTCTATCTGGGGTGGAGAAGTTGGTTCAAGGTAAGATGAACGACGAGCGTGTGAGACGGACACGTGAACTGAATCTACATGTTCGTGGTCTCCCCCAACTGTTGATCCTTCCTCTGCTGGGGAATCCTTTCTCAAGGATCGGCTCGACATCCACGATATTTCACTTGACAGATGCTGGGTATGTCCCGACGGGACCCTTGTTATCAGGTTTCTATCTTTGCATGATAGATTGCAGGTTCTTAGAGCGAAGAGAAAATTATTTTCTCTCCCGTCTAAGATTTATCTTGATGAGGATCTCACTAGATCTCAGGTGACAGAGTTGAAACAGGCCAGGACCCTCGCTGCTAAGGCCAGATGCAGTGGTAAATGGGCAGTTATTAGGAATCTCAGGGCAGTGATACGGGATTTTCCCCCTAGTTGGTGGGACTCAAGGCAGGCCGCAAAGGCCAAATGACAACCACGTCAGCAGTTTGACAAGAGTGCCCCCCCTCTAGCTCTCTTCTTGTTAATTGCTGGAGCGGTAATGGCTCTTTTTGGTTGTTACCTGGTCTTTTGAGGATGTAGTGGGGTCGGCCGACATCTTAGCTGTCACGGAGACCCATGACAGTCTGGTTCGCCCCCTCCCGGGTTTCGACGGTTATCAGTGGTTGTCAATATTCAGGGATGAGGTTCGCTCCTCGGGTGGTGTGCGGGGCTCCGGAGGCGTTGCCTGCTTGATTCGTGACAGCCTCTTCAGTGCTACTTCTGTGGTTCATTCTAACACACATGCTAGATTTATGTGGATCCGCGTATGTCATGACAGCCAGCGCCAGCGTGCTATCTTCATCGCGGTTTGTTACTTTCCACCGGCCCCTTTGCCTTATGCCATTCACAGTACCGAGGATGGTGATCCATTTTTTGATCTGATTGAGTGTATTTCCAGATTCAATGTCTTGGGTGACATCATTATCTTAGGTGACTTCAATGCACGGACTAGGGAGTTGTAGACCCCTATACACGACCGAGGCACGGATTGGACCTGCATTACTCAACTTGATCCTGTCAGTTCAGGGCTCCAGCGTGTTTCTGAGGATTGCGATGGACCTCTATCTATCTATGGTCGCCACCTCCTCCAGCTGTGTGAGTCTTCTGATCTAGTTATTCTAAAAGGCCTCCATTGCTTTCCTGGTTTGGGGCTCTTCACCTATTGGCCGCACTCTGGGGGGTGCCAGTGTGGTGGATTATGTTATCATCGGCGCTTCCTTCATCTCTTCCATCCGCAGCTTCACCGTCACTCGTCTCCCACTTGCCGACCACGCTCTTCTGAGCCTTTCACTTCGCTTCTCCCCCCCCTCGCCGTTCCCACCCTCCCTGTATCCCGGCTGTCCTTGATCGTTCTCCTACCCATTTTCGCTTCTGCTTTTCGGAGGGTGAGTGCAATCTCTTTATCCTCCACCTCCGTCGCCTCCTCTCGCCTGAGGACTTCTCCGACTGCTGCCATGTTTCATCCATGTTCGGCCTTTTGGCCACTGCTATCTGGGAGGCGGCTTTCCTCTCCATCCCTCACCACCCTATCCGTAGATCCACCCGCCAGCCTTCTTGCCCTATGAACCGTTGGTTTGATGACGACTGTAGAGCCTTCCACCGCACCTTACGCTTGACCTTTGTGGCTCTCCCCTCTGACTTTGCTGGCCTCCGCTCCTTGTATCGTTGCTTTCTTCGCTCGAAGAAACGCGCTTACATTGCCTCTTAGTGTCGATCCCTATGCGATACACCTATCCAGAACCCTAAGCTTTTTTGGCGCACCTTGTTTCCTCGGCACCCCGCCCCGCCTTCCACCATTGATCTTAGATCCCTCGCCTCCCACACCTCCACTCTTTACAACATTCTTGACCAGCCGCCTCTCCACCTCACCCCCGCCCCCCTCATTGCCATATCTTCACCATTTCCAGCATCTACGAGGCCGTCAGATTCATGAGATGCAGTAGGGCAGCCAATGTGGACGGTTTTTAGGCTGAGCTCTTCAAGCTCTGTATCCCTGTTTTGAGCTCCTATCTTCCGACACTCTTTAATAGAGTTGTTTGCACCGGCTTCCTGAGTCTTGGACGAGACACTTGATCTACCCGATTCACAAGGTTGGGCCTGTCTCCAACCCCAGCAACTATAGGACCATCATGATTGGACACACTTTCGCCAAACTCTACGCAACGGCACTGAATACTATTCTTAACAGGGAGCTGGACAGGAGAGATTGCAGGGCTAGAGGCTAAGCTGGCTTTCGGACAGATTACCAGACCAAGGACCATATCCTGACCTTGCGGGTGATTATTGAGGAGGCTCGTCACCGCTCTGTGAAAGTCTATTGTTGCTTCATTGACTTTTGTAAGGCTTTTGATATCGTCCCCCGTACCACACTCTTACAGAGACTTAGAGATATCGGGATTTCAGAGACTCTTTTGACAGCTATCATGAGACTATATGAGCATGTTGAGGGCAGATTCAGGTCTTACGAGGGCTTCTCCGATCCGATCCAGAGCACTATTGGGGTGAAACAGGGATGCCCCCTTTCCTCCACCTTGTTCATCATTTACATTGATGAGCTAGAGGCTTTTCTCAGAGATTCCTCGCTCCCGAGTGATGGTTGCTACCTGCACCAGGTTCTTATTTCCATTCTCCTCTTTGTCGACGATGTGATTCTCCTTGCCTCCTCGGCTGAGTCTTCAGAGACTTCCTGACAACTTGGCATCTTTTTGTGACTTGAGACAGTTGGTGGTGAATCTAAGCAAAACACGGGTCATGGTATTCAACTACCTAAAGACCTCGCATCTCCACTTCTTCTATCAAGGCCTGGAGATTGAGATTACTTCTTATACCTATCTTGGAGTCAAGTTCACCGGCCCTCGCTTCAGCCTGAGACCCGCCATTCTGCCCAGGATTAGTAAGGGTATGGGTTCCCTTGCCATGTTAGAGAGACAGTGTTTCAGTCATCATTTTCAGGACACCGTGTCCAAGTTATCTCTATTGGACTCCTTAATTAGACCTACAGTTCTTTATGGCTCTACTGTTTGTGGGCCGTCCCTCCTGGATTCTGATTGGGCCTCTATCGAGCATGTTCAGACTATCTTTCTCGGGCGTATCATCAAATGTCCTCGGTCCACATCTCATAGCATCATCCTGACCGAATTCGGGGCTCACCCCTTCAGATTGGGGGCCATCTTTGGTCTGGTTTGGTTCATCCACCGCCTCTGTTGTTTTGCCGACTCCACTGACGGTCGCCACAGATATTCCTACCTGGCCTACTGTTCTTCGGTGGCGCTCGCCAAGGCAAACCCCTCCTCCGGAGCCCATTGCTGGTCTGCCCAGGCCTCATCCCTCCTTGGTTCCATCAGGATTGACATTGATCATTTACCCCCCTACCAGTTCTCTCTAGACACTCCAGCTCACCTTCTCCCTTCCAGACAGGAGTTGAACAGACATGTCAGACTTGACATTTATAGGCGGTATATCACCACGACCTGGATCAGTCCACATGGGGGTCTGCGCCCGAGGATGGCTTTTTACGCTGAGCACTTTCTTGACATCCAGGATGGGATCATTGTTCATCCTAGTTACTTATCTCAGCATTGGTGCCATGCTCTTCGCATCTCGTTGGGATCCTTCAGGGTTGGTTCTCACCGCCTTCGGGCCCATACTGATCATCACATTGACAGAGAGGATCGGATTTGCAAGCTATGCTCCCTAGCCGAGATTGAGACTGAGACACACTTTATCTTTCGTTGCCCTACTTACTATGAGATCAGAGGGAGATTCTACTGCCTATTCAGGGGGTGCAATTCCCTGACTACTTTCTTCAACTACACAGATCAGAGATGCCTCGCACTTTATCTCCGTGAGACTGCCCAGCTCCGTGCGCATACTCTACAGCTTCTTTTTCCTCAGAGACAGATATCCGACTAGCTCATTACGGCCTTCTTCTTGCCCTCATCTCCATTGCGGGGTTCGAAGCGGCCTTGTGATGCCCCCACTACCACTCACTCCAGATTGGTCAGACCCCGCAGCACCTCTACCTGTCAGCGGCACATCTCCAGCAATTCACAGCGGCGACTCAAGGCCCCTGCTCACCTGGATCACTATCCTTCTGTGTTGGCTTTCTTTTCACCTGAAAAAGAGCCTTAGTCCTTTCTGTGCGCTTTCTCCTGGCACTTCATGTTTCTTGCTCTCTTTTGTATTTCTTGATCTTGCTTGCTTTCTTCCCCAGCCACTGTTTTGTGATCTTTTGGTTCGCTGCTCCTTTTGCTGTACATTTCCTGTCCCCTAGACCCTTGTTGGTCTCTTGTTGGACATTAATAAATTTATCTTATCTTATCTTATCTATCAGACAAAGAAGGAGAATCCACTTCAAATGTATTCCAAGATTTCTCGGTTCAAGGGATGGCTCAGAGCATGTTGAATGAGTCCAATGTCCCTGATTCTTTCCGGCCAAAAGTTGTTCATAACTTCATACAGCTGTTTATATTCAGAATTGAAGATTAATCTGAGTCAATAGCAACAAGACTCCTTATGAGTTATGGACAGGTTGACCAGCAACTGTAAAGTGCTTCAAAGTGTTTGGTAGTCCATGTCATATTAGAAAAGATGAAGACAATCTGGGTTAATTTGACTCAAGATTAGATGAGGGAATTTTTCTTGGATATTCTTCAAAGAGTAAAGCATACAAATGCTACAATAAACGCTTGCACAAACAATTGAAAGTGCAAACGTTAAAGTTGATGAAGATAGAAGTCTTCCAAAACAAATACAAGAAGTAGATGATCTAGATTCGGAGGAGATCGATGAAGATAAAGAAAGTGTAGGAGGTGCAATTGAAATAGTTGCACAAAAGACACCTTCAAAGACATCATCAAAAACCTCCACAAAGACACCAACTAAATTTATACAAAGAAATCGTACAGAAGATCTGATAATAAGAGGTGATAAGCCAAGAGCAACAAGAAGATTGATAGATTATTCAGAAAATGAAGATACGTCTTTTCTGTCCTAAATTTTACCAAAGAGTGTTCAAGAAGCAAGACAAGACAAAAATTGGATAGAAGCAATGGATGAAGAGCTTAATCAAATTGAGAAGAATAGAACTTGGGAACTTGTTCCAAGATCCAAAGATAAGAACACCATTGAAAATAAATGGGTATTCGGGAATAAATTAAATGAAGTTGGCCAAATTGTAATAAATAAGGCAAGACATGTGCAAGGGATATGCATAAGTTGAGGGTGTTGACTTTGAAGACATATTTGCACTTGTTGCTTGGTTAGAAGCAATAAGAATGTTTCCAGCTTCTGCAAGCTTCAATAATTTCAAAGTATTTCAAATGGATGTAAAATCAGCCTTTTGAATGCAAAATTGGAGGAAGAAGTTTACATGGAATAGCCTGATGGCTTTATTATTTGAGAAAACCAGGACTATGTATGCAAGTTAAAGAAGGCATTGTATGTTTTGAAACAAGCACCCATAGGTTGCTATTCTAGACTAGACAAATACTTGCAGCAACAAGGCTACAAAAGAGGTTTTGTGGACAGCAAACTCTATGTCAAAAATGAAGGTAATAACATGTTAATCGTTGTTGTTTATGTAGATGATATCATCTTTGGAGGCAACAATGAAGATATATGCAAAGAATTTGCTACTACAATGTAGCATGAATTTGAAATGTCAATGCTCAGTGAGCTGTCTTAATTTCTTGGTTTGCAAATATTACAATTAGTTAATGAAATATTTCTTTCTCAAACCAAGTATATTAAGGAAATGCTGAAGAAGTTCAAGGTAGAAGACTGCAGTCCTGTGAGTAGCCCCATGGTTATAGGATGCAAGTTGAACAAGGACAATGAATCTCTTGAAGCTAATCAAAGTTCGTACAGGTCAATGATTGGGAGTTTATTGTATGTCACAGCTACATGCCCAGATATTATGCAAGTTGTTGGTTATGTGGCTTGATTTCACGGTGCACCAAAGGAGACTCGTGTAAGTGTTGTAAGAGGATATTCAAATATCTGAAAGGTCCTATGGATTCCAGTTTAAGGTAGCCAGGAGGTGAAGGATTCACCCTCACAACATACACAGATGCAGATTGGGATGACAATTTTGATGATAGAAAGAGTATTAATGGAGGTGCATTCTTTCTAGGAAAGTTCATTGCTGATTGTAGCTAAAACCAAAAAGAGTTGATCCCAAGATCTCTTTTTCAATAAATTTCCCACAAGGCCATAATATTAAACAAGAAAAAATAACTTAATGGATGAAAAGCAACTTATTCTAGAAAATTCTCAATGCATCCCTTTACTGATGACTTCCATCTCAACTAAGAGATTCAACCATAAAATTCACAATCCCCGAAAGGCACCTCCTGCATTTACAAATGTCCACTTCCATCTCTATGATTTTCTTAACAGTATAAGCTTCTTTCTTTTTGACCTTTTCCCTTGGATTAACATATTATCTGCTTTGGAGAGGATTTCACTCTCCTTGGACTCAGATACATATTTATTTTTCTTTGTTTCCCAACCCTGACTTCCCGGTGTGCGATCTCAACTCCTAAATTCTTGCCCATTTTCCCTTTCAGACCACAGTTTGGTTTAATTTTTTGAGATCCAGTTCGACAATTGTAACTCTCTTCATCATCTTTTAAGTTGCCTTCAAGGTTTGGTTGCAAAATTTGTGCAGAATCTATAACATTGTCATTAGTCATCCACTAGAAGTGACCCTGAAAATGCCACCCAAAGCCACATGTACCATTTTGGATGATCTCTACCTTTCTTCAAAGGACTCAGAGATTCCAAAACAGGAAAATCAACTAAAGCTTCAGCAATTGAGGGGATTGATTCCCTTTATTGTCCTTCAGTGGAGCGATGAAATATTTCCCACCACAATTCTCTTTATATTATTCTCAAGAAGATGCTGAGTTAAATCCAAGTGAAGGGACTTAGAAGATCTCTTCTGCCAACATCATACCTTTCTTGAGTTTCGCTTGGGGCAGAAATTCCTTTAATGCCCATATTTTCACATGGAAACCATTCTAAACTTTTCCATTCAATTTCCACACTATGCTTCCATTTACCCGTCTCTATGTCCAAAATGGAAGAGGGAAGAGATTCGGACACATCCTCTATGACATAAATGGGCATAAAACCTAGAATGACCTTTTGAAACGATACCATCCACAAAAAAAGAAATACCCTGTGGGATTACCTATTTTTTCTAAATTAAAAACAAAACATCCCAATAGATTGTAGAGGCACGGTTGCATGGGGATCTATTTGATTTGAAAAGCTAGTGGATCAAATTTGGATTGCCACTATTGAAGAAAAAAAATTATTTTTCATGTTTTTTTTAGTATTCTAGCATTTTTTGTTTATTGTGTTTTTCTCATTTTAAACCTGCACAATTAAATTCCATTTACACTTTTAAATCATCATGTTGGTGCAGTGAAAATGTAATGTTAGTATGGCCAAGACACCAAAACACCAGAGGTTTGCCAATGATGATGAAAATGATAACAAACCCATGACTACCCATCTTATGAGTCTGATAAGCCTTCCTTGGTATGTCTATAGCTAGAGCTATATTTCTTTTCTTTTCTTTCATTACCAAAAACAATTTGGTCACTGTTTGGTCTTTTTTGTGTAATTTTTTTTTAATTTCCTGTTAGGTCAAACTGCTGCTTGCAACAAGAGGTGGTATTGAAACTATCAAGGTGGTTTGCCTGTGCCATGGCAATACCAAAATTGTTTGTCTACTGAAACTGGTGATTTTGCCTGACTTGCCAAAATGAGAAATTTAAGCCTCGCCTTTCAAATTTTGTTTGATTCTTCTTTTCATGGTCATTTCATTTTTATTCTTGGGAGTGAGCATTTATTGTTTGGTGGCCCATCTGCTATATAGGCATGCCCTGGGTAGCTTGAAGGGGATTTTCATTTTTGTCGATATCTTTTCTTCAATTTAACATGATATCCTTTAGTCCAATGAAGCAACCAGTACCCTGCTCCTCATTGCTTGCAGCCAGTTCTTTGCATTAGTGTTATTTTCCCATATTACAACATTTTCTTTGTCCATATTGCAACCTGTTCTTCCCACATTTTTCCCTGTCAATGTTCCATCAGCTTCTCTTTTATTTTCATTTCACCTTATCTATATACCAGCAACTTGTTCTTTTCATTCTAATAATCCATCAGTCACTATCTTTTGTTTATTATTTTGTCACTCAAAGTCTTCGTCCTTGCCGTCCCCTGTATAGTTCTTGGAATCTCTCCATGATCAGCCACGCATCATCAACTTGCAATGCCAGTACTAGTGTTGAAGACAAAAGCAACACAACATGTAACGTCTTCAGTTTTCTTTCAGATTTTGCACTTGATCTCAAGCTCACTTCTGAAGGGTAAAGACTTAGTGTTAGTTCTTTGATTTTATTAGTTTGTTTGTTAATTATTACTAATTACTTTGTTTTCATAATGTAAACCTATTGAACAACAATTCAAGTTTGAAACAACCTGAACAGCTCCAACCACTCACACAAAACAGCTGCAAACTCAGAAATTTGCATTCTAAACAAATCAGATCTTTGCTACACTCAGAATAGGGACACGCACCTAAAAATTAATAAACTTGACAAATCCTTCAACCTGGATATCTGTATACAGGAGGATTGAGATGGAACCCATCATGATTTCAACCTCACATCCTTCCATTTATCATCCACATGGTAAAGGTTGTCCTAAATCACTATCAGTGGCAAACGTTCAGAGCAAATCAGCAAGCCACTAGTATGAATCAGATAATCAAGATAAATACCAAACAAACCACACAAACAACTTAAATTTTTGAATGAAATCAACTGTTTCATAGACTTACAACTTTTAAAACATCCATAAGACCTCTATAGCCACACTTTAACAATAACAACATTGCTAACCAACTAGAATTGCTTGTTAAAATTACATTCTGTTATTTTACTAAAACAAGTTAACATGATTGCAGCAATGCAATCTTCTTGCACAACCTGTCTATCGCCATTATTGACTGCATCTCAAACTTTCTAATTGTAGCCAACTTGTTGTCTTCCAACATTTGCACTCTTACGACAAGTTTATGTCCATGCAACTTTCCACATTTACACTACTGCAATATCCAATCACATTGTCAACATTATGGATCTTCTCAAATTAGCAGAACATCTTATAATAATTCCTTGCAATGCTTGCATTTTTGCAACAATCTGTCAAACCACTGCCCCGTCACCACCATACTTTGCCAACTCAGCACACTCATCACCAAGCGAACTCCTTGATCAAAAAAGAACACTTTTGAGAATTATATTTTAGTATCCCTCTTTGGGGTCTCTCAAGGATTGATTTTGGTCTCTATGTTGAGTTTCCAAACAAAACTCTATGGCTTGCTCTGGCCCATTCCCAAGAAGCTATGAATGCCCATTTGGACATGTTAAGACCCCATGGGTGAAATGGACAAGGAGATCTATGACACGATATAAAATGAAAATGTAAATTGTAATACTAGCCTTAACAACAATAATGCTAATATTGATAACATACAGGGAGCCCTAGAAAGGGGGATTCAGAAAAGCGAAGAAAATACTTAAAATAGTGGCATGCATAACTTGCACATTGCATCCAACATCGCACTCCTTAAGACTGCAATTGGAGCAAACTTTTTCATGAATATATATGTGATTAATTTGAAGTCCACTTCAATTTTAGTTTGAGCCAATCTGCCTTCCATGATTTAGTTTGGAATCCACTTGAATTTATAGTATGTACCATTCCTGGGATACATTAATTGAGATTCCCTTTGAAAATGCTCTGACTTCTATAATTAATATGGCGTTCGCTTCATTTGCTAGTTCCTTCTTTTGTACATCGGGCATCGTATTCACTAAATTTTAATACACATTTTCAACTATTCATTTTAGTTTTTATAACAAAGATTAGAAATGGCTATAATTTGTCTATTACCTTGCATGTACAATAACAGAGCTTGGCTATTTTAAAATGTTAAGAAAACAAAAAGCAATATCTAGAAAATCAAACAAAATAATTTAACAATGAGAACATCATAAGCCCCCAACAAATTGTCATAACTATCCTCTTGTTAGTTAAACAAATTACTAAGAACAAATTTCTCTATAACTATAATTTTGTAATATGCAGACTTTTTCATTTGTATATTTCATATGATTACAAGGAAGAGATAAGCTTAAATTTTGATACAGTCCACATATCATATGTGAATAGCTGCTATTGAAAGAAGAGACAAATTGCACAATTAAATCAAAATCATCACCTGTAAGATTGTTGCCCGCACGGCTTTTGAACAGGCAGTATTTGATCGCATGTAATGCACAATATCCTGAGTTAAAAATAAATCATAAGCATTCCCACCTTAAGAATCTAACAATTAAAAATGTCAGATATTCAACTTGAAAACATCTCAACTCACTTGACAACCAGTACTATGACCAAGCAGAACCACACCCTCTGATTCTTCTTTGTTTATTAAGTGGCTGATAAGCTGATCAAGTTCCAAAGCATCCTTTCAAAAAGAAAGAAAAATACTAAAATTAGTTAGTAATCAAACTCAAAGTAGAAAGGTAAAAATGAATTAGTAATACTTATTAATTTTTATCATGGCATAATAATTTTTAAATATTGCCTCTCAAACCAAGTTTAAGATACTTGGGGCAAGCTACTCTGTGTAAGAAATGGATTTTTTCAAGATTGCCCATCCAATATCAGCCCATTGTTTACCGTGAAAACCTATGAATGTAAATGATTATATTTTGTAATAATAATCCACTTTGGTAAATGTAATTTGTTAGGATACTTGATGAAAAGACAAATGGTGAACAATATGTGTGAACAAATTAAAAAGTTGATTGTTATAGGATCCAGATGATCTTCTCTGTACCAATTCACAAATTGTAACAAGAGACTTCCATCCTTAGCATGCAATAAAATCCAAGAAGCCATTCTACTGGAAATAATGAATCAATATTGCTACCAACCTTTGGGTGAGAACTACTGTATGGCCATTAACAAACCTATTATGGTAATTTTAACTAGGCACCACTCAATGTTTATCAACATCATCTTCCTATTGTTTGCGATCACTAATTCATTGTTGCAATCCCACCTCATATCACAATTCGGTTTAGCACTATCCCTGCCACAAAGATATTAAGCAAGTCTACAATCTTTAAAAAGTCAGGTCATTTTCCCGCCTTAGAACCAAGCAAGAAGCCATTCTACTGGAACTAAAGAATCAATATTGCTACCAACCTTTGACTGCAAATTACTGTATGGCCATTAACAAACCTATTATGGCAATTGTTACTATGCACCACTCAATGGTAATTCTTACTAGACATTCTACTGTATGGTAATTCTTACTAGCCATTCACTGCATGGTAATTCTTACTACGCACCACTCAATGTTTATCACTGGCATCTTCCTACAATTTGAGATCACTAATTCATTGTTTCAATCCTACCTCATATCACAATTGAGTTTAGCACCATCCCTGCCACAGATATTAAGCATGTCTACAATCTTTAACAAGTCACGTCATTTTCCCACCTTAGAATCAAACAAGCAAACTAATGACATTAACTTGAGGGTTGGGTCAACCATATACTCTTCTATCATTCCAGAATGACATTATTAATATAATAGGTTTTAATACAACATTCTATGTCATATATTTAGGCCTTATTCTATATTCACCGTATATATCTTATACAACAGTTTGCTTGATATGTTTTGATGCTCTCCAAACCGTGGACGATAAACTTACTGAAAACTTGCTTAACCCACAGCTACTAGCAAGTTGCAAAGTGTGCTAAGTAGATCGCCCACTTACTCCCAAGTAAGACTCAAGAAGTTGCAAGACGGAACTTGAAGCAAGTCCTCACCAATACTTGCTGAATTCAAATCTACAACTCAAATCCCACATACGTGACAGGATCAGCATGCAAAACACACTAAAAATGTGATTTTCTTTCGTTTTAGGCCCTCCACACCCTCACTTCTCACTTACACAACAATCACTCATTTTTCTTATGGAAATTTCAAGCATTTGTGGAAGCTAGATTTAGAGATTTTCAAACATCTTATGGGTAAGTTTTATTTCTTAGTTTTGTTTCCATGCTTTTCTAAATTTGTTTTACATTTCTAAATTTTTCCAAACAATTAGAAATGTTGTATTTTAGATTAGCATTTATGTATGTATTGTCCCCTCTCTAAACCTAGCCAATTTGGTGTCCATTAGCCTATCCTTTGGCTTCCCGTAGGCTAATGTGGATGGTTAGGGAACTCCGCTGTTCATGGAGCCTTTGTGATATTGTTCTTTCAGCATTTCTATTTATGACGTTGAGCTCTATTGTTAGTCACATTTGTTGTGATGCTTTCAAAAGCTTTTTTGGCCACCCGGTTTGTGCTCCACATTTCTTGGTGCCCATAGCTATTTATAGTAAGTCACCATTTCGATTTCAGTCTTGATTCCTTATCATCAATTACAACTTGGCACTTTCAGTTTCAACATCTGATGCTCCATTGACAAATCTATAAATCAAAGGGCATGATTTAAATAAATTCCTATGTTATAATATTTAATTATAATGTTTCACTTACACATTCATTTAATTATTAAAGTGACTTTGGAGTTGGTGCCCAAGGGGAAGTTAATTTATAATTCTTTAATAAACTAATGCTATGCTTGTTTAGGCTACGCAATAGTAAAACAAAAACCATACAAGCCCTTCGACGTGATATGCTATGCATGATGAAGGAACTAAAGGCAGAGAAAGAAAGCTCCAAGGAAACAAATGCAATGCACCATCTGTAAGGTCGGTCACACAAAAACGACTTGCCCAAAGAATCTATTTTGTGACATCTATCAAGTAGTCGACCATTCCATCAAAGAATGCTCGTACAACCTAAAAACAAGAAGATCACAAGTGCTCTTCGCACAAGGGGGCAACCCCATCGTCTACACCTCCAAAACCACCTACCAATTCTAATGCATCGGCTGGCGGATACCGTAACAACAAGAGAGAGAATAATAACTACTATATTAATAATAATAACAATAGGGGCACACAGAGCAGAATCCAGTACGATGCAAAGGGGAGACAAATGATCCAATGTTGAAAGTGCAATGAATGGTGCCATTTCGCCCGTGAGTGCCAAAGCAGTCAAAATAATTATGGCTTGCTTGCAAATGGTGTGGACCCGAGAACCATGGAGACACTAATTACCCAAAGCAAAAAGTGGTAAACATGCTGGTCGTGGAGAAGCTGGATGAAGAACTGGCGCTCACCAAGCTACAAACAAAGAAAGCGCTATATCCAGATCCCCGTACGGATAAAGAAAGACTTTGAAAAGCTATAACTAACGTGGAACGAGCAATGGCGGATGAAAGAAGAGCCTCAAATGAAGCCACCAAAACTCCATTACGATCGGAGTCTAAAACAAATACAATAAGACAAGTGATGGAAACAAAAATCCATGCAAGGTGACAGACCTTCTACAAACCATGGTACAACTAAAAAAGGCAATCGCAAATATAGTCGGTGACACAACCAGCCAGGAGCTTTGTTAGCCACAAAATAAGTCGACGAAGGAACCACTACGTGAAATGTTGTTGGCAAGAAGCATTGGGAGGAAGTCAGCTGTCATTGAGATGGAAATCGTGGGAAGAAAATTCACAAAAGCCATCATCATTAACAGAGGCTCGGGAGTCAATGTGCTACCAAAAGGAACCTAGAAGTGCCTCGGGAAGCCAACACTCTAGCCGCCAACCTTACATTTGGTAGGCGCTGACCAACATGGCATTAAGTTGTTGGGGACACTCATGGCATAGAAAGTAACAATTGGCACACAACACTTCTTCCTAGACTTCGTAATCATCCCACTCGAAAAGAAGGCATAAGACGCTCTCCTTCGGAGGGTTTGGTTGATCACCACCAAGGCAAATCATAATTGGAAGCAAAACACTGTCTATTGAAAGTGAAGCGTGGAAGTACGTCATCGACCTAAGAAATCAAGCAATGAGCACGGAATCGGCATCCTCAAACTTTGATCTAATGATGGAGATTTCAGGATGGATGAATGGAGGAAGACAATGGAGCTGAATGACAAAGGGGTGCTTGAATTAGACAATTCCTCTGAAGATGAAACTTGCTCCCTCAATGACTTGTTTCACTGGTAAATGGAGGATCGTGAGATCTTCCAACCCGACTAAGATGTTGCGGATTGGGGAGATAGAGGAAGTCAACAAGAGGAGTTTTCCTCCAAAATATGAAGAATATAAAGGAGTGGCATGAGTAGACAAGACGCCTGCCCACAATTTTGAAAGAGATAAGACCATAAATATGAAGAGCCAAGGGTGAAGAAGATAAACTTGGGCGATGAAGACAATCTAAAGATGTTCTTGGTAGGTAAGGATTGGAACCCATTACTAAAAGTGGCGGCATTTAAATTTTTCATGGAGTACGAGGACACCTTCGCGTAGACCTACAAGGACCTAAAGGGGATTGTGCGTACATAGAATCCCCCTTGTATCAGGTGCACAACCTGTACGGAGGAGGCCTTACTGACTGAACACAAACTACACTACCAAGGTAAATGAGGAAATTGAGAAAATGTTGGATGCTAGCATGATATTCAAGGTGGAAACAAGTGAGTGGATCTTGCCAATTGTAAATATTACTAAAGGAGGCACACCAGATAAGGAATAGTGTAGACTTTACATACCTCAACACAATGACAATTAAAGATCCCTTCCCAATCACATTCAACGACAGAATATTGGAGGAACTTGCAGTCATGAAATATACTCCTTGGATGGATTCTCGGGGTATAAACAAATAAGCATTGTAGAAGAGGACACACTGAAAATAACTTTTGTTTTGGAAGATAGAATGCACCTACAATGGGATGTCGTCTAGCTTGTGCAATGCCCCAACTACCTTCCAACACATAATACCACATACTTTTGACAAGATATCAGTGGGGAATTTTACAGCATTCCTAGATGATTGGTCTATATACAGCAGGCAAGAAGCCCACCTCGCCACACTTCATTAATGCATGGAGAGGTGTTGGAGAGCAAGGTTGGCACTGAACTCCAAAAAGTGCAAATTCGTGGTACCGCAAGTCAAATTGCTGAACAACATATTCTGTAAGGAGGGACTAAGACAAACCCTAACAAGATAGGGATCATCACCAAGATGGAGGCCCCAGAGAACGTAACAAGAGTCAAGTCATTCCTCAGGCATGTTGGCTACTACCGGAGGTTCATTAAGAACTTCACCCAAATTTCCTACCCTCTCAACATGCTGAGAAGGAAAGGACAACAATTCACATGGGGCGAAAAGCAAAACAAGGCATTTGAGGAATTTAAGTCAAGATACCCATTTGCCAAAATTGAATAAAAATGACTACAGCAATTATAATCAAACAATTAAAAGGCATTAAAACTCTTGCTCACATCAATACATCACTAGATTGTCGCTGCTTGGTTTGTTATAGAGCAATAACAATACATACATATAAATAGAGCTAAATCAGCTCCTACAAACCCCCACACAGCTCCAAGAAGCTCTACACCACCCCTAGAAGAGGGACAATCAAGAAAGGATGGCTGGAAACGAAAGACCAACTCCAAAAATGAGACGGCCAGCAATGAACACACTTGCCAAACTTCTCACAGGAGTCGCTATAAATCAAATTTGCAATATTCACAGTTGAAGATTGAAGTAATAACTCCCAATAAGTTCCAATGTACTCTTGCAGTGAAGTCACTCTCAATCCTCCAGATTTTATCTAACAACAATTGGAGAATGTTGCTTGCAAGGGTTTCTGCCCTCACAAACCAGCAAGAATAGAAGCATAAGCAATAGCAATATTCAACATGCACAAATGAGAGCCCCAATCCTCCTTTTACAGCTTTGTAGCTTTTTTATTGAAAAAAACACCTTTTTTGTTGTTTTTTGAGGAATGCTTTTTTTGCTTTTATTTAATGAGAATCACCTCCCTTTTTAATCTCTCAATGTAGCATTAAATAATCAAGGCCCCTCCATTACAATAAATCACCTTTAAATATTTAATTTAACTTTAAAAATTAATAACTTATCATTATTTAATTTAATAAATCCAAACTATATCAAATCTCATGATAAACATCAAAACCAACTCCACTGACATTACTAAAAATAGCAACTGACTCTATCGGTGCTCATCACTGACTTACTAAAAATAATAAAAATAGGAGAAAGTGTTTGGAAAGGCCCCAAAAAAGGGTGCTACAATCCTTATAACTATTTGAATGAGAAACTACTTATGTCATCACCTCCAAGATTCCCTAAACCCACTCATTAGCCTACAGGAATCTCATGAATAGGCTAATGGTCTCTCCACGCCAGACTAGCTTAAGAAGGGGGCATTACATACTCTTCCAAGAATTCACATTCACAATCATCATGAAACCTGGGAAAAGCCACGCCGTCGCCAATCAATCAAACAAGATCAAGTCGAGGGAGCCACTTGAAAGGGTAAACAAAGACTTTCCCAACGCGCACCTCTTCCAAACTGCACCAATACCACCATGGTACGAAAGCATCAAGTAACTGTCCACCTCAACCTTCTCGAGGGAGATGCCACGAAGCAAAAGAAGGAATCTAGCACGCAAAAGCAGCTCATTAATGAGTTGCTCTACAAAATGGGCCTCGGCCACATTTTACAACAATGCATCATGCAAGAAGAGATCCTAGGAGTACTAAAGGAAGCACACAAAGGCGTGGCTGGCAGACACATGGGACTTCACACCACGCACACAAGGTGTTGTTGGCAGGGTTGTGGTGGCCAACATTCCACACTAATGCCCGAGAGTGGGTAGGAGGATGTGACACATGCCAAAGAGTTAAGAAACCACTCAAGCGTGACTTCATACCACTTTTTCCTTCACAACCCCAAAACTATTTGAAGTAAGGGTTAGACTTTGTCGAGCCATTGAAGGCTAGTCAAGCACACAGATGTAGATATAACGTGTAGCGATCGAGTACCTCATAAAGTGAGCGGAGGCAAGGGCACTACTAGACAACAATGCCATCTGCACAACAAGATTTGTCTATGAGCAGATTGTCATAAGGTATAGAATCCCAATTCAGATCACCAATGATCAAGGGGTACATTTTGTGAATCGTGTAATCTGATTCATGACAATGGAGTTCAAAAAATTTCACACCCTTTCAATTTCGTACTACCCGCGAGCTAATGGTTAAGTAAAATCTACAAAGTTCTCGTCTTTATGATATATAAATCCTGTGGGATCAAAGAGGAAGATTGGGAGGAGAGACTACCGGCAGTACTCTAGGCATACCGCACAATATACAAAGTGACAACTGGACATACTCACTTTCAACTAATGTATGGGCAAGAGGCTATGGTACCCGCCAAGTACATGGTCCCAAGCTTGCGCATTGTCGTCAAGAACCGTCTCAATGATGGTAAAAGCTTGAACGAATGCCTCCTTACCCTTAACAAAGTAGACGAACAAAGAGTAATGACACAATGGGCCGTGGAGGTTATGCAATACTAACGGAAGCTATGGCACGACAAGCACCTCCGGAGAATGAACTTTCAGCCAATATGGTTTTAAAGTATAACAGTCGTAACGAGATCAAACACGGGAAGTTCAAGGTTCATTGGTTAGGACACTATAAAGTGAAGGAGTTGGGTCGCAACAAAGCAAATCAAAATTGCAACACTTGATGACAGATCGATCCAAGAACCTATGAACAGGTCCAAACTAAAGATTTATCATGAAAGGAAAGGACCCACAATAGTAATAAACATGTTAAGGTACGCTACTCATGGAAACTGGACAATTGGTCAAAATGAAGTGCTCGAAGAGGACCCCGTAATCAGAGATCCACCATATCTACCAGACAAAGACTAGGTTGCTCCCGTACACTAGCTTGAGGAAAGGTTAGCATGGAAGCATGTGGCGGGTATTGCAATCCCGTGCATCCATAAACACATTACCAATGCTTACTTTGACACACTTGCACGTTGGGCGCAAATGCGTGGATACTGGAGATGGAAAGCACCTTACGAGGGAGTATAGGAAGGGTAAGTGGTAATCAAGGAGGAACAAGTCGAGGAACAAGCAGCAAAGGGAGAAGAGTCGGAGGAAGACTAGGAAGAAGAAACTAAATTTTTTTGTAAAAGCAAAGAGTTTGATTAAAAACCTAACCCTAAAGCAAGGAAGCACTTATAAATCAATTAGAAGGCAATTCTTTCCGTCAAAATCAAAAGAAGCAAGGCAGGAGCAAAGGATAAAAGCAGCGAAATTAAGACCAAAGTTGATTACATAGTGTTGAGCACACATGCCAAGAAACCGCACGCCAATCCGAGGAAACATGGAGAAGCAAGGTGTCATACATGCAAAGGAGAGCACTCTACGATACAACATTGTATGCAATATGCAAAGGAGAATATCATAAGAGTACGGCACGAAACCATACACAGGGGCAGAAAGTGCTAGCATTATACTGCAATCGAACAAAGAAGAATCTAACATTGTATTGCAGCTGAACAAAGAAGAATATTGTCTATATGTAACATAGAGCGAGGAGCAACAAGAGAAGCCATATGCGACATGTGCAGACCGAAATACCAGCATTCACTCGTACTCGTACGACAGTTAGTACACGGCGATAAGGTCGTATGGGAAGCAACTTGTACATAGGTGTAGAAAAGGGGTGTCCTATGGGGCAGAACATAAAGAGCCATATGGTGAAGCAGTCAATCTATGCATTGAGCATCCAAACGCTACATTAGTAGCAAGTTCGTACGAGGAAGTAAGTTCGTACAGTGAAAAAAATTAGTTGACATGTGAGTTGTACGAGGAAGGAGAAATAGGGAACCGAGGAGGAAGCAAATATGGCAAGGTTAATTAGCATTACACACACCATCCATAGGGCATCAACTCTTATATGGAAAGATTGAAGGAGATCATGGTGAAAACCATGTTTAAAAACCCTCAGTTGGTGCAACCGAATGATAGTTATTCTAATGACATTCCAATAAATAAAGACCAAAATGACAAAGGCAAAACACAATTCGAAGCAATGGCGAGTAGTACAAGGGGGAAGACACATCTTAAGACCACACATTGCAAGGGGGAAGCAGAATGATGGCCCGCTCACGACAGACTCTATTACATGGGAAAATCTCATAAAGAGTGAATGCAAAAGTTGGTGGATGAATGCCAAGGTTGATCACATCTTAAAGAGAGTGTTGTGCAATGCCTCTATCAACAAGACAGTGCAATTGCCCTTCTTCAACTTGAAAAAGTTAGCCTTACTTGCGTGCCATGGTGGTGCAATACCATAGAGAAAAACTATAAAGAGCCTGCTTGGCTCTAACTCTGAAATTCAACTACAATAACCTTACTTATCTCTGGAAATGTAGTTTTTTTTTGTATTTTGTGTATAAATGCTTTTTTGTATAGTTTTGCAAATACAAGAGATGAAACCATACAACATATAAATGGCAAATGTAATGTAATTATTTTAATCGAAATACTTAATTCTTATTTCCAACACCATTCAAACTTTGAAATTTACATTTATGCCAAAAACCTTACTCGTTATAATAAGCAATAAACCAGTGTGTAGTTTGTTGCGATAAGGACTTCTCTGGCCGCGGCTTCCCTTTTTCCCACGCACAAAGATACTGGTCGCAGTTTGCTGAAGACTAGCGGCTACTAGAAGGATTCCCACGCTATGCAATATGAAACACCAATAATTAAGGAAACAGCCACGGCTTATCCCAAACATGCACACCCATTGACAGCAATCTCGATCTCTCTCAACAAACCAATTCAACCAAACAATACAAATCACTGGTATGTATTCTCCAGCTCTAAGTGCCAAATGCCAAAAAGAATTAACAATTCTTCTGCAACTCCAAACCCTCAATTCCCAAACTGAGATAATTCGCAAGCTCCAAGTTTTTATGAAATGATCAAAAGGTAGTGAATGAAAGATTACCAAAGCTTCATATAATTCCTCTGTAACTTCTTCAAGAAGCCTCGACTTATTCAGCTTCCAGGAGACTCTTTTAATAACTTAAAACTCAACGCCTTAAACTTAGAAGTTTGAATATTCAAATATATAAAATTCAAACATAGTCTTCATTCACTTAATGTCCAAACTAAAGTCAAAAGGAACATCATTAATATTTAATGAATTGACTTAATAAATAGCTCCAAGATATAATTAACTAAGGCATGCTTAATTAATTAATTAAAATAATCAACCCAAGCCAAACCAACTGCTTTGTTCTGACAAGTCAACTTTTCGGACACCCTGCCACAAATGGACACTGGCAGAAAAGGACTTACTATAAATAGTAAGTTCTCACCAAAAGACCCCCAAATCTAGTCATTAGCCCACGAGGGTCGCAATGATGGGCTAACAATCATGTCCCCAAACACCTGCTAAAACGGGGACATCATAGTCCTCCCTCCCCAAGGTTGCTTATCCTCAAGCAATCGCAATCCGGGTGCTAAAGAATATCCTCTAATTCCCAAGTGGCATCCTCAACAAGTAAACCATGCCATTTCACCAAGAACTCTTTGATGACCCGTCGTCGCAAATGCCTCTCTCAAGTCTCCAATATGACCTCAGGAATCAACTCCAACTTCCCCTCATCATCCAGGAGTGCTAGAGTAGAAGATGGGGCAACAGGCATGCCTAACGCCTTCTTGAGGCGTGACACATGAAAAAGATTATGCACCCTGCTGCCCTCTGGCAAATCCAGCTCATAAGCAACCTTGCCAACCCATCTAACAACACGGAAAGGGCCATAGTATCGAGGTTTGAGCTTCTCAGCTCCACTCTTCTAAATAGATGACTGTCTGTAGGACTAGGGCTACAACATCAAATAAACCATATCCCCAACCTGGAAAGAGCGAGCAACTCTCCTCTGATCAACATACTGCTTTTGTTGATTCTGAGCTCTCTAAATATTATCCCGCAATGTTCCCATAATGTCCTGACTGTCCTGAAGCAAATCACCTGCACTAGGAACTCTGCTATCGCTCAAAAGCAAATCCAAGAAACTAGGTGGATCATATCCATACAAAGCTCTGAAAGGAGTCATCCAAATAGACATATGGTGGGTGGAATTATAGCAATACTCACATAAGTAAATCCACTTCACCCAAGCTCTTTGCTGAGCAGACACATAATTGCGAAGATAGCCAAGATAGCCCTCCACCCATTTATTAACAATCTCAATCTACCCATCAGTCTGAGGGTGGTAACTAGTACTGAGAGTCAACTCTGTCCCACACAACCTGAATAACTCCTGCAAGAAGTGACTCATAAATCGGCTATCTCAATCACTCACTATATTCCGGGGTAAACCATGCAATCTAAACACCTCTCGGAAGAATAAATTTGCAACTTGTGTCACTGAAAATGTAGTAGTGATCGGGAAAAAGTGAGCATATTTTGTAAGACGATCAACTACCACGTAAATGCAATCTCTACCTTGGGCTTTAGGCAAGCCCACAATGAAGTCCATAGAAACGCATTCCCACTTCCGCTCAGGAATGGGAAGTGGCAGCAGTAACCCAACTAGATATGTGTGTTCTTACTTGTTCTGTTGGCAAACAGAACACTCTCTCACATACTGTTGCACAACATACTTCAGGCGTTTCCAAGTAAATCTCTCCCGCACCTGACTATAGGTTTTGAAGAACCCCGGGTGCCCAACTAAAAGAGAATCATGGAAAGCTTTCAACACCACATGTCTAACACTCGATCCTAGAACCAGAAATATCCTCTCCTTGTAATGATCAACTTATCCACAAGAGTATATGTGCTATCCTGAATGGTCCCATCAATAAAACCAAACGCCCACTTATCTCTAGCATAGTTAGCAATGATCAAGTGCTTCCAATCCTCAGATATCTTAGTCATAGCACATAAATGAGGCCTCTGTGAAAGTGTGTAAAGAGCTTGCCTTGCTCTATCATTGAATTCGCTTGTAAAAGATGTATTTGTTTTGAAATTGTAATGTTATATGAGTTTTACTAACAAATATCAGAATTCAAAGAACAATGCTTGGAATTTCAAATTACTTTGCAAATTTGGCACAAATTCTCCTCTCAAATTATATTCACCAAATAAACTATTCCTAATTACAATTATCCCCCATAGAAAAAATATTTAAAAAACATAGGAAGGAACCTATGATATCCTTAAGTCCTTCAAACTCTGACTGCGGTTGATCAAAGGAAAAGTGGCGGCTGCTAAGTTGACTGGTTGCAGCTGAAGAAGAGAGGATGGCTACCAATAATAACTGTCCACGCCCAGCAATGAGCTGATATCAAACCCTTACGCAATACAAATTCACTCCTCATTAATCACACTCTCAACCACTGAATGTAGCTGAAGATGATGCACAATTCGCTGGAATATTTCACCAACTCAAAGTGCTGATTACTATAAAGAATTCACAATTCTTTCAGCATACAAATACTCAAACCCTTGAACTTCTCCCAAACTTGAACCATATTTTTTTCATGAATGAATGAATAGCATAATGAATAATGAATTCGATTTCTTCTCCACATCTTTTATAATCTCTCTACAAGAAATTGAACCCTAGCTTCTTAATCACACATTTCACTTACATAAAGACTATGCTTTATGTGCACATTTGAAATATATAAACTATTATATTTCTTTCCACTTTAATGAAGAAAAAAGACCCTTTCATTAAAATAACAATATTCTGACACATAAGGTCCCTGTTTTATGGGCTCGGGATATAAAACTTCTCAACCCAGTTCTAACGAGCTACAACACTAAGATGCCCAAAATACAATCCCAATAAAAATAGCAACCTTAGCCGATTTAATTAAATAATAATAATAATTCACTCGTCTTGCGAAAACAACTGAGGAAGCATCAGAATCAAAATCTGACAGCACAGGAGTGATCTCGATGATGAAATATGATGAATGAACCTGCTGGGGTGACTTACTAAAAATAGACACTCCCTCTAAGAATCTTAGAGCCCAAAGCGAAAGCCAGAAATAAAATTTGAGAGCATCATATAACTCCTCTAAATCATCCGAGCTCTATGGAACCAACTATTGACTTACTATAAATAGTAAGTCCCTCAAAACGGGGCCACAACCCACAACAAGGTCCTCTAATCACCAGTATTAGCCTACAAGGACCCAATGATAGGCTAAATCCACTAACTCCAATGCTCGCTCAAAATGGGGACATTACAAAGTGCATCAACAAACACATTCTGAGTACCCTTGATATAAGAAATATCAAAATCATGACTGTAGTTTGCTGACCCATTTCTGTTGTCTCTCATTGAGATCATGTTGTCCACGGAAATACTTCAGGCTATTATGATCTCTTTTAACGCAAAACTTGCTACCAACCAGATACTGCCTGAATTTAGCCAAAGCATGCATTATGGCTAACATTTCCTTGTCATACACACTAAAAGCTCTCTCAGAACCCTTGAGGTTCTTGCTCTCAAAAACAATAGGATGTTGATCCTGGGAAAGTACCGAACCAATGCCCTCACCAAAAGCATCACAATGCAAATCAAACGGTCTAGAGAAATCTGGCATCGCTAGAATAGGGCATGATGTCATAATCAACTTGAAATTCTCAAAACACTCATGTGCCTGAGAGGTCCACTCAAAAGCCCCCTTACGAGTCAAATCAGTCAAAGGTGTTGCATGTCGTGAGAACCCTGCAACAAATCTGCGATAGAAAGCACACAAACCAATGAATCCTCTGAGCTATGTCAAGCTCCCTGGAGTGGCCAATCCAAAATAGCACGAACCTTATCAGGGTCCATGCGCACTCCCTCTGCACTGATAATGTGACCAAGATACAGCAACTCAGTCATTCCCAAAGAACACTTGGACTCCTTTGCATACAAGGAAGCCCTATCCAGAATATCCAGCACAGTATCCAAATGAGCAAGATGGTCATCCCATGTCTTGCTATATACCAAAATATCATCAAAGAAAACCAGAAAAAATCTCCTCAACTGACTGTAGAAGACCTTGTTCATGGTAGACTGAAAGGTGGTTGAAGCATTAGTCAACCCAAAAGGCATGACTAAAAACTCAAAATGTCCACAGTGACATCTAAAGGTTGTCTTCTGAGTTCTCTATGTCCTCCTGAACTCAAAACTGATGGTAACTCGATCTCAAATCAATCTTAGAGAAGAAGCATGCACCATGCAACTCATTTATCAATTCATCGATGCACAGAATAGGATACCTGTTCTTAATTGTCCTTCGGCTCAGCATCCTGTAGTCAATGCACGTTCTGAGAGTACCGTCCTTTTTCTTCACCAAAACCACTCATGAAGCAAAGGGAGACTTGGTCTAATATGCCCAATAGAAATCAGCTCCTGAATTGTTTTCTCAATATCATCTTTCAGGCGCTTAGGGTGTCGGTAAAGAGTAATCATAATAGGCTTAGTGCCCTCCTCTAACTCAATAATGTGCTCAATGCCTCTGTCAGGTGGCCTGCCATGTGGTAAATCACTAAACACTTTAGAGTGTTTAGTCCTGAACTCCTGTATGTCAGGGTGATAAGCTGATTTCCCTGACTCATCAGGTGTGGGTAATATCCTGCACTCTATTGCCCACTCAACTGCATCATGACTAATGAGACGTTGTATCCATCTAAGTGAAATAGTCCTCAGATTTTCCTCCCTGATTGCCTTAAGTATATGTATCTTACCATTAATTTCAAACTTCATCTCCATATCCTTAAGGCTGATATAAAACGCCTCTATGGAATGCAACCAACTCATGCCCAAAACCACATCAGTACCTCCCATGTCAAACACATAAAAATCAGTTTTAAATTCATAATTGTTTAACTTCATGGGAAGATCCGGAATCATCGTGTCACACTTAAGTGTGTAACCATCAGCCACCTTAACCCAAATGCCTTCAAATTCTTCAGTTTGTATGCCTCTCCTAGAAACCAACCGAGAATCTATAAAAATATGGGTGGCACCTGTATCCAACAAGGCAATGACACGCTGCCCTGCTAAAAGACCCCGCATCCTGAAAGAACCTTCTTCATGCTAGAGAGGTATACAACCTTGAGATGGGAATCCTCATCCACCTTCTCACTGTCAACTGCTTCTTCATAGCTTTCTTCTTCATGATCAGTTTGCTGCCCCTCAAAATCAGAACTATGCTCACCCTCATAATACCAGTCCATAAGCCTATTTCTACCCTTAGGCTTCAATGGACATTCATGTTTTTCATCATAAGGACCCCTGCAATAAAAACAGAATCTCCTTCTCCTCAAATCACTAAGTATTTCTGGATCTAAGGGTCCCATCACAGGTTTCTTAAAATCTGATCCTTTAATTCTTTTTGGAGCAGCCTTGTTATCATAAGGAGGATTAGATGGTTTTGGAAGAAATTTATTACGTGGAGCTAAAAACTCCAAGTCTCTTGCTTTTTTCATAGCCAACTGCAAAGATGTAGGGTTAAAAGACTTAACCCAGCCCCTAAGAGGTTCAACTAACCCCTCAATAAACAGCATCACACACCTCCTCTCTGAAATATCGTAGACCATCACTGATACCCTCTGGAATCACTGATAAAAGCCTCCAAACTCCCTGTCTGTTTGAGCTTTGTCAGCTCCCTGAAATAGGACTTTGGGTCCTTCCTTGTCAAACCTCTCGACTAATCCATATACAAACTCCTGATAGGATACAATCTGATCGTGATGCAAGGAGACTAACCCATGGTACCACCAGACATGGGCTATACCATCTAAATGCAGAACAGTAAACCTAATGGCGTCCTCTTCAAACATAGGACGTAAAGTCAAGTATGTGTCAAGCTTGTCAATCCAAGCTCTAGCTGTCATCTTCCCACTCTCATCAAAGTGTGTCAAAGTCAGTTTGTTAGTTGTTTGTTTCAATTCATGGTTCACATGTCTCTCTCCCCCATCTGTTCTACCCTTAGAACATTCTCTTTTTAGAGTCATGAGCCTGTCAAAATTTAAATGTTGTTTTACTTCGTGAGGTAAAGCATCCCACTATGTATGTAAAGCTAATATGTCATCAATGAATGACACCTCCTCCTCGATACTAATAGCATCAATCTCAGGTCTCGGGAAGGTAGGACGTAGAGGCCTGTTCTGTGTACCTATCAAATCAACTCTAGACCTGTGTGAACTAGCTAATATACTCCTAGTATCTCTATCCCTTCCCTGACCTCTAGGAAATGAAATGCATTGAAGAGTATCAAATAAATTATGTAAAATAGTTGTCGTCTGCTATTGGCCAGCCACCACCTCCTGCTGACTATGTGCAATATTCCCGAACACTGTCCTAGCTTCTCTCTCCTCATCATTACCTGCAGTGCCTAGAATTCTATCTCCCATATTTCCCTGTTCCTAATCACCAGGTGGTGGAGAATTTCTACCTCTGCGAGTGTAATGATAACCTGGAATGTATATGTCACCTTCCATTAATTAAGCCCAATCCTCTGCAGGTTGGCAAGAAAATTACTCTGATACCACTATAAAGAGCCTGCCTGGCTCTAACTCTGAAATTCAACTGCAATAACCTTTCTTGTCTCTGGAAATGTAGTTTTTTATTTTTGTATTTTGTGTATATATGCTTTTTTGTGTAATTTTGCAAATACAAGAGATGAAACCATACAACATCTAAATGGCAAATGTAATATAGTGATTTGAATAGAAATACTTAATTCTTATTTCCAACACCATTCAAAATTTGAAATTTACATTTATGCCAAAAATCTTACTCATAATAAGCAATAAACCAGTGTGTAGTTTGCTGCAATAAGGACTTCTCTAGCCACGGCTTCCCTTTTTCCCAAGCACAAAGATATTGGCCGCAGTTTGCTGAAGACTAGGGGTTGGTAGGACTCCCATGCTATACAATATAAACGCCAATAATTAAGGTAACATCCACGGCTTATCCCAAACATACACGCCCATTGACTGCAATCTCGATCTCTCTCAACAAACCAATTCAACCAAAGAACACAAATCGCTGGTACATATTCTCCAGCTCTAAGTGCCAAATGCCAAGAAGAATTAACAATTCTTAAGCAACTCCAAACCCTCAATTCCCAAACTGAGATAATTGGCAAGCTCCAAGTTTTTATGAAATGATCAAAAGGTAGTGAATGAAAGATTTTGAAAGCTTCATATAATTCCTCTGTAACTTCTTCAAGAAGCCTCGACTTATTCATCTTCAAGGACTCTTTTAATAACTTAAAACTCAACGCCTTAAACTTAGAAGTTTGAATATTCAAACATAGCCTTCATTCACTTAATGTCCAAACCGAAGTCAAAAGAAACATCATTAATATTTAATGACTTGACTTAATAAATAGCTCCAAGATATAATTAATTAAGTCATGCTTAATTAATTAATTAAAATAATCAACCCAAGCCAAACCAACTGCTCTGCTCTGACAGGTCAACTGTTCAGACACCCTGCCACAAATGGGCACTGGGAGAAAAGGACTACTAAGTTCTCACCAAAAGACCCCCAAATCCAGTCATTAGCCCACGAGGGTCACAATGATGGGCTAACAATCATGTCCCCAAACACCTGCTAAAACAAGGACATCACAAAAACGAGAGTCGGTCATTGGTTATAATGGCTGCCAGGTTGTTATTCAGTATCAACTTATGGATTTTATGAGGGTGATGGGCAATCCTTGTACAGGATACTATGTCAGGAAGCCTAAGAAGGTACAAGAAAGATTTCTTTATCCAAAAAGTGTGTCAACAGGATTTGACAGTAGAAGAGATGGAAAGTATAGAAACCTCAACTGGAAACCGAGGCTTGAAGAAGAATTTTCTAGCTAATGCAAAGTGGAAGTGCATACTTGACTTGCTCAAGTGTTGCCTAATGGGTGCGAGCCGCACGTCAGATGTGACATTTTGGATGCTCAAGTACATGCTCAATCTATGGGCAGGAATGACATACAACAGGCATGTGGGTTATTCGAGCGCATTCATGAATTTCTCAATCTTCGTCACAAAGCATTTTACATGACACAACATGCTACTATGCTACTCCTAGATGCCATCTATACACAAGCGCCCTTGGATAAGTGGGTGAAGTTCCAACCCGCTAGGCAAATAGAGCTAGGATGGCCAACTACATTTTATTGCACACATCTTGGTGCGTAAGCGAGTAGAGAAGAGGTTGGACCAAGTTAGTCAAGTGCACCATGGTGGATGAAGCAAAAGTGCCAACCTGCCAGCCCACCAACCAACCCACCAGGGAGCAGCGACCGAGCGGGTGATAACACACCAATCATTATTGTGTCTTCCTTATCCAGTGAGGAGAGTTCATTAGATAGTGCTAGCCTAAGTTCGGAGGAGGATTCAGCAACAGAAGCATATTTAGTGCCCATGGGACCACCACCTGCTCACATTGTTGCCAACACTAAAGGGGGAGGTTCAAAGGGGTCCCTTGGAGATGAGACCCGAGGTATACCAATCATAGTTTCAAAACCAGATCCGAATGATGCCTTGGGTTCGGTACAGAGGTACTTGGTTGAGCTAGCAAATATTGCCTTAGTCGCCCACGAGATAGTAGAACTATCTGGGCAGATGGATATTGGCTTGGTGAAACTTGTGGTCACAGAGGTGGAGAAGGTCTTGAGGTTTATGCAAGAAGGTTGTGAGGAGTTCACGCGGCGCTTTGGATCTGAAGGGTGGCCTACTATTGAGACTATTGAGATACAGGAGGCATGGCATCCAACATACCCCACTATAGCAGGTTGACATGGCAGGATGCTTTCTGCACTTCACAGTATGGAGACATGTTTTCAAGATATGTTTTATCAGATGAAGGCAGCCACTTCTTTGGAAGACTCTTGGACTGAGGTGTTTGCACTATGCCAAGAAAATGCGGCTCAGAATGAGTTATTTGCCTTCCTACAAACCTCTAAGGAGCAGCTTGCATAGCAGACAAGCCTCACCACTTCAAAGAGGGATCGCCGCATAGCTCTCGAGGCCACCTTTGTAGTGAAGGAGGATTAGTTCGAGCAATAGAAAGCTAAGTTGGAGAAGACCAAGAAGAACCTAATGGAAGTTGTACGAATGGTGAAAAGGTCCCGTGAGAAAGAACTATCTGAGCAGATGGATATTGGCCTGGTGAAACTTGTGGTCACAGAGGTGGAGAAGGTATTGAGGTTTATGCAAGAAGGTTGTGAGGAGTTCATGCGGTGCTTTGGATCTGAAGGGTGTCCTACTATTGAGACTATTGAGATACAGGAGGCATGGCATCCAACATACCCCATATAGCAAGTTGACATGGCAGGATGCTTTCTGCACTTCACAGTATGGAGACATGTTTTTAAGATATGTTTTATCAAATGAAGGCAGCCACTTCTTTGGAAGACACCTGGATCGAGGTGTCTGCACTACGCCAAGCAAATGTGGCTCAGAATGAATTATTTGCCTTCATACAAACCTCTCAAGAGCAGCTAGCATAGCAGACAAGCCTCGCCACTTCAAAGAGGGATCGCCGCATAGCTCGAGGCCACCAGTTGGAGCAGTAGAAAGCTAAGTTGGAGAAGACCAAGAAGAACCTAATGGAAGTTGTACGAATGGTGAAAAGGTCCCGTGAGCAAGAATTGGTAGCACAAGAAGATTTGAGGATCCGCACGAAGCAGGTGCCTGTACAGCTTCTCCGACAAAGGCTCTCTACCTCCATGGCCACATCTTGCCCCCCGTCCTCTCTACTGATCCAGTGACGTCTCCTCCACTTGCTTCCCAGTGATTTTGTAGTGTACACAGTCTCCATTTTTTTCGTCATCTAGAAGACTTCTTTTTATGGGGGGCTAATGTAGTCAACAGTCTTGCCAAGCTTAGAAATAAACATGTTAATTAAGGAATAATTAGTTGGCAATGTAATATCATTTACTTCCAAGTAGTTGTGGGTGGTTGTTGACGATTGGTAGTCTTAACCAACCGCCAGGCACTATATATGTACTTATGTTTTCTAGGAAGATAGCATTGTGTTGTAAACATTACATTTTGAAATAAAAGGATACATCTTTCTAGCCATATTATGTTTCTATGTTATTTATGTTGCCTTATATTCTAATATAGCTTTTTTATTGTTTACTTTGCGTAATCAAATGTAATGTCCCCTTTTGGGCACATTATCTCGTGCCTTATAGTTAGCCTTTCCATCATGGTCTGGTGGGCTAACCGAGGTTTGGCAGAGGATCAAAGGGGTGTTTGGCCTCGATGTTTTTAGTTTCAGGCCAATCGGATCAGTTTCCACAGGGTTTCCAGAGTGCTTACTATTTATAGTAAGTCGACAGAACTCAGTGTTCCTGGCATTTCAGTAGTGGACTCGGAGCGTCTCGCCGAGAGCTTTCCGGCAAGCTATCACACGTCTCCATCCGAGTTCGTTTGGTCCTCCGTTTTAATGCCAGAAGATTCCTCACTTTACTTTATGTCACTTTATAACCAACAGTTATATTTATTTAAAAAGTGACTTTAAGTGAGAATATGAAAAGACGGAGAGGGGAAACTGAAGAGTCACAGCCATTGCTTTAAAAGAAGGATTGAAGGCTCATTTGGATATGCTTAGTTTTTGATATGATGTTTATCTCTTGGAGATATCAGGAAGCTTTCAGCTTTCGATTACAGCCGTGAGGACAGAAACCCTTTTTGGCTCAGAGGAGGATTGGACGTAGCCCCAATTCGTCTCCGGTGCGGATTCACTGCAGAGTTCGCCATTGCATTCACAAGTTCTTTATCATTCAGTCTTACTGTTATTTCTGTATTGCAGATTGGTATGTTTGTAATTCATGGTTATTGTATTGTTGTTGTATAATATGATACCATTCCTTTGAGAAGTTATTGGAATATATTTGTTGGTTACTAGAGAATATTCGCTGGTTGTTATTGTTGGATCGAATATTTATTTGCATGTATCTATTTCAATAAATCTGCATATGATTTATTTGAGAAAATCCGAGATATGGCCAGTTAGGGTCATTTCATCAAACTAGTTTCCTTTGGGAGTAACCAATCCTTGACGAAGCTAAATTTCCATCCTTTCACACAAACCTACAGGTTTTCAAGAAATTTTGAATATTCCTTACCTTCACAAAAATTTCGATAAATTCCTTGTCTTCGTGCGATTTCCGATAAAAGGTTCAAAGGATAAGCAAAACAAAAATCGGAAAAAAGATAGAATCATGTAAAAATCCAAAGACACTTCAAAATTTTCAAAATCCATGATCAATTCGAAGTTCCCAAATTTCTATTGGCCACATATGTGTAGACATCAAGCACCATATTCAGTATTGCATTCATTGTTGTACCACCAAACCCACAAGAAAGAAATTTGATATGTACATACATATGGTTCTACAAAGGCCCTGGGAATCTATCAGCATCCATTGCATGAGCAAACTCTAAAATGAAGAACCAACATGATTCAATATTTATTGTAGTGGACAACTTTATGAAGATAGCAATCATGATTGTCTGCAAGCAAAGCATCACAAAATAGGAAACGACACACTTTCTTCAATCATGATTTCGGTCTACATTCATCTATTCTGTTTAATTGAATTCTATAGTTCATCAATGCATTTTGGCAAGCTTTTAGGGAAAGATTAGATACACCATTGTATCGCTCCATAACCTTTCTTCCGCACAGAAATGGTCGCAAAGGGGTAGTGAATCATACACTTTTGCACCATTACATATTTACAATTGTGCACACGCACACACTTGTGATGACAACATGATTAACATCCAACATGCCTACAAGAAAGCTTTGCATGGTTCTATGGAGTAGGATCCTTTCCAAACATTTATTGGGTTCAAGCCTATAGCAACCTTGACATATCCTTCTATGCACCACCACACTTGGAGTCACACGTAGGAATAGGAAGTATGTAGAGTGTGAAAATTTCTGTAACACATTTGAAGTGATCACCAACAGGGTCAGCGGATTCTCATGCATCAGCCACAAAAAAAATTAAAAAGTGCCACAACACACATTGCACATCCCATGCCTTCAACATCGGCAATAAATTTTAGATGCATCTTAAGAAGGAACTGCACCAAAAGGTAAGGCCTCTATGATATGGTCCAACCATAGACAATTTTTACTTACATACCAATGGCACAACAAACTAAAAGCGTAAATGTAATTCAATTACATAGGTTTAAAATGAGAAAAACACAGCAAATTAAGAGACGCTAAAATATTCTTCAAAACATGTAGAAAAGAATTGTAAATGTTATTTTATGCCAAAAAAAGTGTGTAGAAAAAAAAAACAAAGTCCAAATTGTTAATATTTGTGGCCTTGAGACAAAGATAAATTACATTGCAAATAATTGTTAATATTATTGTATTGGAAAAGATCAAATTAGTACTATGTATATTTAGATTAATAATAAGTATGCTACTTATTATTAATCTTATTATACATATTATTATATTACATATCATATTATATTTGTCAAGAGGGACGACTTGCACATAAAATATTATATTTGTTAAGGAGGGATGACTTGCACATTGGATATTATATATCTGGCCGACTTGCCGACTTGCTTGTGCAAGTCGGCTGCATTAATAAGAAAGAGTCACACCTCTTGATTGCATATAAAGGTGGAGTTATAGTGTGAATATGGCAAGCATCAAAAACATAACATGTCTGCCTAATTCGCACCATAACAGCAGATAAGCAGATCCATTCTAATCTGATCCATAGCAGTAACAATTCATGCTAAAAATTACAGTCATTCCTAGAGGAAGCATAGCAGACCAAAAGCACAATAAATAGTGAACTTAAAGGACAATACAAAGCAGATTTGGAGGACGAAATATAGCAGAATTGGAGGACAAATTGAAGCAGACATAGAGGTTGAATTATAGCAGCAGATTAGAAGGCATCATCAAGGAGACTCTACATCAAACTTCAAAACCGGGTATTATCTATATTTTGGAAAGGGCCTAAATCTTAGTTCTAAAAGATCATCTATAGATTGAATTTTTCCTTTCACACTCTGAAATATTAACATGGTATCAGAGCTTTGGTGAGTAAAAGATCTACTTTCAGATTAAGGAAATCAATCTAACACTTTTAAAACTAAGAAATTCAATATGACAAATGGAGTTAGAACAGAAGATGGACTCGAAGGAGCCATAAACTTCTTATCTTAGAAAATTAGAATACTGATTGTCTTCAGAGAACTAGAATTAGATTCAATTATAGAAAATCCTCCTAAAGCTGAAATGTATGAAAATGAGACACATGAATGGAATAAGAGTAATAACAAAGCTATGAGAATTTTAATTGACAGTGTAAAGAACCATATCATACCCACCATCTCCTGTCTAGAGTCAGCCTATCTAATGATTTCTACATTATCAGGAACGTTTGAAATTAATAATACAAGTAGAATTATGACTCTTAAAAATGAAATTTCTTGAATCAAGATGAGTCAAGGAGAATCTATTACATCATACTTTATGAGAATTACAGAGTTAAGAAATCAATTGGCAACTATTGGGCACAACTACAATGAAAAGGAACTATCTATGATTGCACTTAATGGATTACCTCTCTCATGGGACCCTTTTATACAAGGAATCCAGTGCATGTCCTAAAATGCCTAAATTTGATAAATTAAAAATTAATTGTCTTCAAGAAGAATCGAGATTAATAACTAGAGGATCGAATTTTAAAGATCTCCAAATCTTATACTCACAATCAAAAGGGAAAGACAATTTCAAAAGAAAAAGAGAATTTCAAGACAAAGGAGAAAGAAACTTTAGGAACAAAAGTAGGAAAGTTTATCAAAACAAGCAAGTAGGGAATTCTCTCAATAATGGATGGAGAGGGAGAGACTATCAAAACAACAATTTTCAAAAGAGAGATCTCTCTAAGGTACAATGCTATAGATGTGACAAACTTGGTCACAAGGCAGCAAATTGTCCAGATCGAAACAATCATCAAGCCTCTATTGCAGAAGTAAAAGAAACAGGATCTGAACATTTTGTCCTTTAGTCTTCACCTTGAGAGGGAATTTATATATGGGCCTTCGTGAACTTAAAATTTATGTTATAAACTCTTTCTATTTCCTTGTTAGATCTTGCAATTTTGTTTTCTTGAAGAGATATCACATCACTTGCTATAAATAAATCAAATGTTACTATCCATTGAGAATATGATTCTTCGCTATGTTCAATCTAAATTATTATGTGGTGAAAATATGATTTTTTGTTGTTATACTAATATTTGTTTTTTGAGCGTTGAGGCTCTTGATATTTGAGCGTTGAGGCCCTTGCATATTTGAGCGTTGAGGCTCTTACATATTTGAGGCTTTTGCATATTTGAGCGTTGAGGCTCTTGCATATTTGAGCATTGAGGTTCTTACATATTTGAGCGTTGAGGCTCCTACATATTTGAGCATTGAGGCCCTAGGATATTAGAGCGATTTAGGCTCTTGGATAGAATCACCGATGAAGACTATCTTTCAGAGAACTTGTGGATGTGACTTCTGAGAACTTGTGGATGGGATGTCATTTGGCGGAGATTTACACTGAGGTTAATGTTTTATTATTAATTTATTTGAATTTACATCTTGTGAAGATGGTTCCATTGTTGTTTTATCTTATAGGTTGAGAACTATTGATTAAAGTTTTGATGATGCTTTTTGTGATTGCATAGATTTGAGATCTATTGTTGAATTGATGATGCTTCTTACATAGATTAAATATTTATTGTTATGTTGATGATACCTTTTCTTACGTAAATTTGAGATCTATTTTATGCTATACATAGAGTTGAGATCTATATGTGATTATTGTTTACATCTTGAGGATAACAATTCATGTGTTATACATATTGTGATAGAGATCTACATGAGGTTAATGTTATTAATCTTTCCCTCAAGTCCAAGAGGGAGTGTTAATATTTCTGGCCTTGAGACAAAGATAAATTACATTACAAATAATTGTTAATATTATTGTATTGGAAAAGATCAAATTAATACGATGTATATTTAGATTAATAATAAGTATGCTACTTATTATTAATCTTATTATATATATTATTATATTACATATCATATTATATTTGTCAAGAGGGACGACTTGCACATAAAATATTATATTTGTCAAGAGGGACGACTTGCACATTGGATATTATATATATGGCCGACTTGCTTGTGCAAGTCGGCTGCATTAATAAGGAAGAGTCACACCTCTTGATTGCATATAAAGGTGGAGTTATGGTGTGAATATGGAAAGCATCAAAAAGATAGCATGTCTGCCTAAGTCACACCATTACAGAAGATAAGCAGATCCATTCTAATTTGATCCATAGCAGTAACAATTCATACTAAAAATTACAGTCATTCCTAGAGGAAGAATAGCAGACCAAAAGTGCAATATATAGTGAACTTGAAGGACAATACAAAGCAGATTTCGAGGACGAAATATAGCAGAATTGGAGGACAGATTGAAGCAGACATAGAGGTTGACTTATAGCAGCAGATTGGAAGGCATCATCAAGGAGACTCTACAGCAGACTTCAAAACCGGGTATTATCTATATTTTGGAAAGGGCCTAAATCTTGGTTCTAAAAGATCATCTATAGATTGAATTTTTCCTTTCAAAGTCTGAAATATCAACACAAATTTCATTTATAATGTATAGGTAAAGATTCAATGTTGTCAATTACTCATAAACTCTAATTAAGCATTTTTTTTAAGTCCTAAGACTACGTATTGTCATATACTCATTACACTAGTCATATAGAAGGAAAAAGGAGAATACAAAATTCAAATTCAAACAGCCTCTAAGGTAGCAATGACTAATTATGTTAAGCACACGTCAATATTCTTGCATTTATAACCAATTGCTCTAAAATAGCATGGTCATGATCACCCACAACTTCATTCAAAATATCCTAATCCTCTTCACTATATATATGTTCCTCTCCGGCTGTGATCCATTCTAAATCAAGATCAATCTCATCTAGACCAATTAGTTGATTACCTTCAACACTATGTGAGATTAGCAATGATAAACGCATAAATTCTTAACTTAGAAGTGCATGCTACAAAGATGTCCGAGGTTAGTCCTGCCCTAGTTTGATAATCACAAAATGTCTAGATCAATGTTTGCAATTGCTTGAGAAGGTCTGAGATTTTGTTTCCGTACTGCCTGAAAGTGAAAAATGAGAACACTATCATTTGGATAGAAAGAACACACAGCCCATATGAAAAGATCATATATTTTTCAATTACCTGCATTTAAAATGCAGTTTTTCAAAATGAAATGCTTTTTTGCTAGTTTCTTCCCAATTTGATGTAGATTTAAAGGGTTTATTGAAAAATCAACCAACCAATTCAAACTGGGATAATAAAGTCCCAAGTACATTTAAAATGTGAGTACTTGCATGTTTTTCATGTGTTTTGTTACTATGACCCATACACCATTCTACACACAGCTAGGGAGAACAATTTTGTTCCCAATCTCCTGCAATATTTAGGTTTGCATTCAGTGCTCAATGTCAAACTCCTCAAGTCATACTTTCCTCCTCTTCTTAAGCAAACATCAATTCAACATCCTTCAAACTTGGGTCCTCGACACTTGTGCACTATCACACCAGATGAGATTATTCAAATCGACACACATACATATGACAAGGTTCCCATCATCTGTTTGAAGCATAGTAACAAGAATCGCCCTAAAATCACCTGAATCGCGATTCGATTCACCCTCCCCAATTTTTTTGGAGCTAGTGAATCAAATCAGGGGTTTTTTGGCATGAATCGCCTAAATTGCTGATTCAGGTGATTCATCCAAAAATTGCCTGAATCGCCATGCGTGAACCGACATGAATCAGCTGTCAAGTCAAAAAAAATAAAAAACACTTGTTTTTTTTATCTTTTTTTGTCTTCCCTCTTTGTTATAACCATAGTTACACCACTCTGGGGGATGGGGGGACGTCGGGACAAGGGGACAAGTTTCCGGGCAAGGGGGACAGAGGGGCCTCAATTTGGGGACCAAGGGGGGCAGCGGCGGGGACCAGGGGGGGAAGGGGTGTATATACTATATACTATACATGTGGTACTTAAAATGCTAGTTATAAAAAAATGTATAAACTATAACAATATAAGAGTCTAAGACATTTAGAATTACTATTAGTATTAGTAAAAGACTAAAGTAAACTGTAAAACTAAATACTACATTGCACTGAAGTTTGAACATTGAACATGGAACTCCGAACAATAAGTTAGTAACATAGAAAATAGTCGAATCAGCAAACGGAAGAGTTCTATGAGTATCAAAATTATGATTACATTGAGTAGCATGATATGAATATCAAAACAAGTACAAGCTACAAAATCAAAATGCGAAGGCCCAAAATGTAGTGGAGGCCTCTAATCGTCCCTCGGGAGGTCG
>MU227491.1:4793987-4814026 GCA_018584345.1 Thuja plicata
AGGGGCTATCAGTAGATGGTGGACCAGGTGGCCAATTATCTGTGGATTGAGATTCAGTTTGCTCATGCTCATCCCCCACATTGGTGTCATCGTCATGCTCAGCCTCAGGTTCATAATCTTCTTGGCTACTATCACTATGAGAATTGGTTTCCAATTCCATCTCATCAACACTTTGACTTGTTTCATGACTTCAGGAGCTCATTTTCACACTGCATTTCACCAAATGATAACAAAATCAATAAATACATCAACATGGTTTCAAACTTTCAACTTTCAGCCTATACTCTTCTTTAAAACAGCAAAGTTTTAAATTAAAATTTAAACAAGAATTTAGAAATGAAACAACAAGAATCATCTTCAATCTAGAAATAAAACTCAAATAACTATATCAAAATGAAACAAGAAATATAAAAGACTAAAAGTAAAACTCAAAACAATGAACAATGCATACATTTGAAAATCAGAAAATAAAATTAAAAAAATAGTGAGAAACCCTACCTTTTGCTTGAAAAATCTTTTGAACAAGGTGAAGAATCTTCCTCCTCCTCTTCTTCTTGCTCCTTGTCACTCCTCTTTGGCTTGCAATCACTTTTTTCACTCTTACAAACACTCTTTTATGAGCTCTTCACTATTCTTCTTGTTGCTGTTGCAAACACAAAAAAACCATAAAATGAATGCAAATGAAGCCCCATATGGTTTTCTATCATTTTAGCACAAGAAGTGGGCCCCACATGGCCTAGGGTTAAAAAACGACACACTAAACAATTTAATAATGTTGTGTTTTTTTTTAAAAATTGCTTTATTTTTGTGCTTTGACGGGGGACGCCCGTACGTCCCCTTTTGGGGTTGAGGGACGTTTTAGCATCCCCGTTCCCAAAGGGGGATGTGGGGACATCCCCGCGTCCCCGACGAATAGTGGTTGATTGGTGGCGCCGCTGGAAATGCGGGAACGGCTTCCCCCCTTCTCGGGTATGTCCCTGTCCTGGGTGCGTTGGGGATTTTTGGGGGGGACGCGTCCCCGTGTTACATTGGTTATAACCCTAAAGCTGGTTTGTGCAAATAGAAAATGTTCAAATAACAAATGTTCATGGCAAGGTGCGATTTGGAAAGATATGTCTCTTAACGACCAATGGATGCAACTATCCAATACTAATAGACATACGTTTCATGGATCTTCATCTTACAGCATTTATGATTTGATGTCTTATGGAGCTGAAAAATAACTCTCGATGCCTTATAAAACAATTAAAGTTGGTTGAGCTTTCGGGGGCGCTACCCCTCCACCCCGCCCTGTACTGCGACAGGGAGCGCACAAGGGGCCCTGCCCCTTGACCCCGTCTTGGGGGCTTTGCCCCCAAACTCCCATTTAATAATTTGGGGTGGAAACTATGCCGATAAAAGTGAGGAAAAATTAACCTTCGAGTCTTATTAGGCTCCATATAGAAGATGATGATGATGAAGAGAAGAATATCAATAAATTATTAATCCATTAGTTGAACTTCAAACAATGATACTCAAACTGATGTTATGATTTAATTTTAATGTTTTGATTCTTGAATCTTTGATGTTGAACTTGCACTTGAAGTATATGATGGTATGATCATGATTCATGATGCCATGATTACAAGTGTTTTTGTTGTTTAAATGTTTTTATGATACTATGTGACATTCCAATTTTAACTCATGCTTCTAGGCTGCATAAATATGTAACGCATGTGATGGATTTATCATTTATGTTCCTTGTTTATGTATGTTAGCTTCTATTTGATGATGTTATAGTGTATTTAAGTTATATTCAATAAAGGGTGCATGCAATAAGTTGTAAATTGTAAAATCTCTAAATTTTAGGGGTTTTTTAAATTTGTCGATTCATGGGCGATTCGATTCCGATTCATGGGCAATTCACGATTCGATTCGGCCTTGCCGATTCCGAGATGATTCCGGTTCTCATTACTTTGGTTTGAAGTGACTAAGGCAACACAATACAAATTGAGCAACATGTTACAATCCATAGAAACTCTACGTTTAGTTTGCACAACTCGCTAAAGACACAATGGAGACCAATGCTTCTCAAGAAAGGGCAAATGATCTGAGCACAACCACGTGAACCTCTGATCACATTGTGCGTTCCATTTCTACACTATCCTCTACAGCACTTGAGATCAATGCACAACTCCCCGTGTTATCAGGTGCTACTACACACAACATTGTGCATTGTTCATTGCATGTTCCAACACATGGCTATGCACAACTTCATGCAGCAAACTTAACAAATTCACAAGATCTATAAAGGGATATCTCTGGCATGAAACAGGACACCAATGGTTGAGGAGTACAACTAAAGGAATGTTGGAATATTCACAATTTACATTGAGCCACTATTACTTCTTTCTTGTTTGTACCTGTAATATATTCTATATATTCTCATGCTCTCACATTGAGGGACGACGATGTACATTGAACAAATATCAATGGTCCAAACTAAAGCATCTTCCCCATTCTAGTCACAAGGATTCTCATTCCTTTCCATGCACTTGTGATATCTTTTTTTTTATCTATTCACTCTGAGTATAAACAGAAGTAGCATATCTGTTTTGTTAAAGTTTATTGCTTGCATTTGATTGTGTGTTAGAGACTAATTCATTGCTTCCTACACATAACCTATAAATCCCATCTTTCTCAAAGAGAAATTTTCCCACCAGACCACCTAGGATCCGAATCACCCTAAACCATTTATTTTGGATTCCATGATCTCAAATCGTAAGAGAAAATCTCAAATAATCCAAATGATTTAGATAAAGTTATATACTTAACCTACTGATCACAAAGACTGCACCAAGATAGTGTATATTGCATGTTACAAATGGTTCAAACAAAGAAACTAATTGTCCTATAAATTTTGATCCTAAAGTAGAGGATATAAAGAGAAATTTACCTGTTTTAGGCTTGATGTACCATAACCTGAGTAAGAAGATGATAATAAAGGTTGCACTAAAGACCATTTCTCATTCTCTAGTTCCGCTGACAAAGGTTTCAGATACCTGGAATATAAGAAAAAAATCCCATCAACCATCAAATATAATCAACACTTACGACACTTCAATAGTCCTTACCAAATATTCTCATTGAAAAGAAATAAATTCTTAAAGACTTATGACCATTTGCAAGAAAAGTTGACAAATTTAATATTTTATATATGTTGCCAGTGAATATTTTGACATTAAACCAGAAAAAGTATACAATGCATATAGACATTATTTCAAGCATATATTATACTGCTAATTATTATAAAACTTTGAAAACAATATCAAATTAGTAAAGAATTACATAAAATATTTAATTTACCAATATTCATGTCACTAGATTTGCCAAAAACCTAGGACATACCCAGGCCCATCTAGGCCAAGTTCTAATCCTAATCTAGATCAGGGTTGGGCCCTAACTTTGACTAAGGTCTAGCCCTAACCTAGTCATTCTGGCTCAAGCCACACTCTAATTAGCCTCAATAAAATCCACAGTTGCAAAAACATGGTGGATTCTTTTGAAAAGCAAAAAGACAATGATTAGACAAAAACTCAAGAGAGCAGGGTGAACATTCACGTACAAATTTTATCAGAGAATGGGGTTTGGATCCAATTTGAGCACAAGTTGTCAGATCAGAGAGAGTATCAGGGGCTGGTTAGTGTGCATCGAATGCAAAATAATCTTCCCTATTGAAAGCTAAGAATTTTTCAACCCAATTTTTGAATAGTTTTGGGCAGGTAGTATATTCCGGAAAAAAAGTTCTACAGTTGGCCTAAAGAAAGTTTCTGGATTCTCATGGCTGCTTCTCCTTAAAAAGGCATTCCAATCTGGCAATGGTGACCAATGCAATCCCACTTGGGAATGAACATTTTTTAGAAAAGCGTGTTTCATTCCGTCTAGACCTCCCCAAGCTAGTCTTGGTGACGGAAAAGTCCCGCATAGTAGATTTATCTAGACTGAAAGTTGATTCTTTTGCTTTATCGTTCTTAGACACAGTGGTTATTAGATCTTATCCTAACCATTGGCTTGTATTGTTAGAAATGGATTCCTTTCATTCTTAATGTTGTTCTGTGACTCAATTCTCCTCTTTGACAGATTGGATCAAAGTTTTATTTGCTTCGTCTTAGAGAATTTAGGTAAGGAAATTGTTTTTCAACACTGGAACCAACATTTGACAGCTCTTTTGCTGTCAATCTCCCATTTGGATTAGAATTTATGGCCTCCTTTTGGATTTTGTGGGTTTCAAATGCTTGGCAAATATTGACTAGAGTATTGGAAATATTATCATTGGTGTCAAAGGCAGATTTCTGTCGAGACGGTTTGTTATTGATGTCAAAGGAGGATCAATGTAGAGAATAAATGCTGGGGAGGTTTAAACCAAAAGAAAATATATATTGAGTTTCAAATTTAAATATTGAATTTAATGGGCTGGCTGACTCAATTTACTGTGGTGCCCAAAGTACAGGGGCAAGTTGTCCCATTTTCAAAAATAAAATAGGATGCCTCCCTTGGAAGGATCGCCCCTATTGATGAAGAGGCATAAGGAGGATATATTGGTCAACATAGGATATAAAATAGGATGCCTCCCTTGGAAGGATCGCCCCTCTTGATGAAGAGGCATAAGGAGGATATTTTGGAAAAGCCACATAGAGGTCGCAGTCTTAAGATAGGATATATAGATAGTTTGTTTAAGTCTGTTTCATCTACTGTTAAGACTGTTTCGATTGTGTGGCTTGCGGCCTCCATTGATTGAACATGTGATTTATTTTGTTATACAACGTATGATAAGATTAGAAAGTAGCATTATATAAATACCGATGTATGTATCAAACTAAAGGCAACTGTGACATGAAAAGACGTTGCTGTTTAAATCGACAATCATTTCTCTATATGTTGTGTTATGTGTAATTTGAATTAGCGAAAGTTAGAGTTAGATCACCTGGTGACCAAGGAGAAAGGGACCGCTTCTCGGGTTATCAGGTGATTCCTTTCTGGTGTGGTGTGGTGAGTTTTATGTTTGTTTTATTAGTATTGCATTCGTAAGTGTGATTGTTGCATTGATATCTCATCCATTCGTGTGATCTTCTATCAACTATAATCTATAGCTATTTGAATGTCGATTTGCAGTAGTAATTCCGTTATTGTCTGAGTGATTTTAAAAGTGGAAGTAGCCTATCATATGGTTTGTACTTAATTAAGATCTCAACCTGATATCTATATACATTCTGATTTTCGATTGCAGACTAAAGAACACTTTGGCTTATAGATTAAGTTTTGTCTCAAATTAATCATCTGGTAAATGCACGGTCTCTGTATTATGATTGTTCCTCACTATAATAATAATTGAAACAACTGTGATTTGGAACTTGTCTTTTTATACCCTGTTCTACTTCCTGTCACAACAGTGACAGGAAGCAGAACCATTTCCTCGGTCTTTTAGATTAAAAGAGTGTGAATGGAAATCAGTCTAAGAAGTATAATTTAATCAAGGAATAGGAATTATAATTGTTGTGAATCAGTCTAGAAGTGTGGTTTCATTTATTTGCAAAGTGTTTCATTTATTTGTAAGTGTTTCATTTATTTGCAAGTGTCTCAATTATTTGCAAACTAGATTAAATAAGGTTTCATTTATTTAGGAAGTGTGTTAGCAATAAGGTTTCATTCAATTACCAAGTGTGTTTCAAATTAAGCTTTAAAGTAAAGATGTGTTTTAATTCAATTGAAGGGTGTTTTAATTCAGTTCTTAATTAGCAAATGTGTTCAAATTAATACATACATTCATCCCCACTTAGTTCATTATCTTCGTCCCTTAGGCAAACAACCATAATATCCTTCACAAGTCTACGGATCCTGGATTGACACAATTAGGAGGAAACTGAAGGAACCGACATTCAAGTGAAACATAAGATAGGATTTGCTCATATTTAAGACCCTCAGTTTTACCCAACAGGAACCACATCCAAAAGGTGATTGGAGTCCACAAAATTTCCAAAATCTGCCATTATTCTCCTTGGATTTTATAATTCCACCTTTCTTTTCCCCTGAATTCAAAATGGCATTGAAGTCGCCTCCTATAACAATGTTACTGCTGTCCAAATTTTCCATCATATCCCCCAGATGCTGCCACACCATGATTTCTCATCTGTTCCAGTGGGACCATAAACATTCATAATATGGAAGGAGAGCCCTGTGACCCTAAAGCATACCTGTCCCAACATCCAATTTTGTCCAGAGTTAATCAAAGAAAACACACAAATATTGGAATTCCACATTACCCCCAACCCTCGTGATTGGCCCCTTGCCTCCTTGAAAACACCTTCCCACTTTTTACAATATTTTGCAAATTGTAGGCCCTACTCTGCGTCCAATTTTGTTTCTTGCAACAATATCAAATCTGCCTCTTCCTTCATCAGATAGCGCTTAATTAAGAGCTTTTTGTCAGGGGTAGAGAGGCCCCTGACGTTCCAAGTTATTATCTTCATTGTCCTCCAAGGGAGTCTCTAACTCCCTTGGATCTTTTCAAGAAATCAGCAACGCTAACAAACCCCTTCTCAGATGCTTCATCTTCTCTTTTCTGCTTATTAGTTTTCCTACCCCTTCTCCTTTTGGCTTTGTGTAGTTTGCATGCAGCCGACTGACTCAGGCATCTAAGATCTAAATTCTCAAGGATGTCATCACTCAAGTACTCTCCCTCAGAGAACCAATACTCCTCATACGATCCTTCTTCTTGGAACACTTATTTATCCTTAGTTTGGACCCCCTTCACCACGGCCTTGTCTAGTATGTCTACATGTTTGTTGATCTGTTGTATGCTCTCTACCTCCACATCACTCTCTATAATCAAGTTTTGCATATCCAAAGCCTTAGATGATTCCCCACCCTCCTTAACACCTTGTATTATTCTATTCCTTTCCCCTTATTCTCCTCGGACCCCTTCTTGTCTACTTTGTCTGTAACTTTTTTGGGCGTCCATCTCAGGATATTCCTCTGCCCCCTCTTGCAATCTCTTTCAAAATGATCCCTTCCTCTACAAACAATGCAAAACTTTCTATCCTCTTCAATTTCAACCCTTTGCCTCCAGTGCTTTTTGAAAGCACATAACTGAATTACATGTGGCAGTTTTTTCACCGCTGCTATTCTCATTCTTGCATATTTGTACAGATCTCCATTCACCTAGTCTATTTGAAGAAGAATGCCCAGTGATCTCCCTATCTTCTCTAAGAACTCCTCTGCCCAATATTCTATTGGCAGATTGTATAACCTGATCCAAAGAGGCGAATCATATGGTTGGTATTTTAAAGGGTCAAAATTCATACTCCATTCTTGTATGTATTCAGTTTTCCATTTATCTGCAACCCATTTCTTAATGGCTGCCCTATTATTTTTCTTTCCAATGAATCTACATATAATCACCAGAACCTTCATTAGATCTTTGTCTACTGCTACTTCCTCCAATTGGTTAATGGCCAATATACCAGCGTGGTCTTTTGAACACTTGTATTCATCATCGAGCCCCTTGTCAGAACCTTCATCTCCGTTTTCTATCTCTACGACTTCTCTCTGCAACTTATCCGCCATTTTCCTATCTATGAATTTTTTTCCTTTGAGTTTGAAAAATATGATTCATTCCAACTTCAATATTTAACTGTATCTATTAATTGCATTTGAAATTTCCAATATTTTTTAAAATTTCCATTTTTCTAGTCATTCCCTACCATTCTCTAAAATGGCATCCTAAAAAATTCACCCTTGAAACACATCCCTCCAACCCCTGCTTTCCCCATTTCAGAAACTTGGTTAAACAGATAGATACTCATACTCCTTACATCACTTTAGGTTATCTGCTCTGATACCTTGTTGAATGGAGATCATTCAATCTTGCAAAGTACATCATTTAAATATATGGAATTACAAAGGTAATAATATGGATATATTCATTTTAATGGATTACATTTACATTTCTTTTCATTGGCTTATAAAGTCATAATTTGTAAACCCTCATGCATAATTACCTCAAAACTAACAAGAAATTAAGTGGCTTACTAATATAAACTAAACACTAACGCCTACTTATGAACCTAATATATAAACTATACTAATATAGATGTAATATTTCCAACAGACTATAAAGCTCCCAATGCTATCTTCCTGCTGGAGCAGTAGCAGTTGCAGGGACTTAGAAAAGAGCCCGAAAATTGCCAGGCTAGTTAACTATGAGAAAATCTCTCTAAGGATAACTCAAGTGATAATCTACCTAAGGATCAAAAAGTGATTTGAATCATCAGGAAAGTGGCACACTGGCCATAACGGTCTCTTCTTACACAAATGTTCTTCTTCCAATCTCCTAGACCAACGACTTTCTTGCTTGTCAGAAAAAAACCATCAGGTGATCAAATGGACCACTATGAGAAGTCACTTATGGCGCAAAACAAATTGGCATTAATGAATACTCAAGACAATGAATTTTCCTAGCACAATAACATGGGAAGAGAAGGATTGTCAGATGAGAAAAAGAGATTACAGGTTAAAATATCAAGAGTTGTTTTTGAAACCCTTGGATGATCCATAAGGCATGAGCTAATGGCAGGCATATGACCATAGCCCTTGATAATGAGAAGATGAGAGGGGATGAAGTCTGGGACTTAGAAAGTGGAGTACATGTTGAGTTCTTGAATAAGAACAAAAGAAGCTATATTTTCCCAGCATAGTAAAGCAAAAGAGGGGCTACCTCCCCCTTAGGCCTAATAAGTCAAAAGTGGATGCATTCAAGAGAGAGAGAGAGAGAGAGACTTGAGGACTTACACCCCAATGTCTGCTTTCTCAACAAAGAATTATGTGCAGACAATGCCTCTCAACTGCTCCTCTATTACAATTGCTATCTATGTGAATTATATCATTGTTCATAAAACAAAATAGTTAGAGAGAATATATCTCAAAGGGAATGTAGCTGTGAAGTTCTATGTTTTTAAATTTTTCTAGGCAAAGTAGAAATAGAAATTCAATTGAAGCTTTCTTCAACTACTTCCAAAGATTTTCAGCTATTTTTTGTCCTAAAGTAGTTTTTAGTTTCCAAATTTACACAATAGTTCCAAGAAATTTGTATTCTCAATTATGTTGAAGATTGTTGCTGCAGGAGATATCTACTTACCTGAATTGATTGCTTCAGTGTACAGGATTGTGTGTATGCGATACTGTTTGCTTTTTAAGAGCTACATCAAATGTAGTGTCATTGTTATTGTGAACAGTTCTTCTATGCTGCATCTCATTCCTTGATGTCATACAATAATGGCAATGAAGTGTTTAAAACGGCTCCTTTCTGGTAACCGCGGTTCATTCTTGCACCACGGGTATGAGAAGATGAAACGGCACATTTTATTACTACTGTTGGTTCATGCTTATGGCAGACTTCTTCCAGCATCTTCCTTCTTTCATATTGTCTTTATTATGGTATCGTGTTTGGAATTCTTAGCATCACCGATTGAGTATCAGTCTCTGATTCTACTGCCACATGTGTTTGCAGCTATTGTGCATCCTCCTTCATTCAAGTCAACTATCAAGAGCCTCATGATTGCATACTGTTTGGAATTCTAAGCGCCTCACCTATGTAACGATCAATCATTGGAGAGACACATGTTCGTGTCTGTGGAGTCGCATAAGGGTGTGTAATGTCACCACTGGGAATGATCTTTGACCTCCTGTAGCATCGTTTTGGGGTATTCCCATGAAGTGTATTCGGTGATGATAATCTTCGGCAATGTGTTATTATTAGTGTAATATCTGTAGTGTCTATGGAACAATGTGATGGTGTGATCATTATCGGCAGTGTGTTATCCTTATGGTTGTTTTGTTGTAGGAGTCCAGTGTATGATTATCAAATGTGTAGGATTCATGTTGTAATCAGAGCGTTGAGATTACTTTGTGTTTACTATTCTACAACATTGTAGAGAGCATTTAGTATTATTTTGGCTGGAAAACTTTGGAAAAAGATCAAACTCTTTCTTATTCAATAGTGATAATTTTTGGTGTGGTTGGGTCTTTCCCTCGAGTAGGAGGGTTTTCCCCGGGTATTTCTGGTGTTTATGTGTTTTGATTTATTTGTTCTTTGTTTATGTGCAATTCTGGTTCTAAATTTAACATGGTATCATAGCAAGGTTAAGGAAAGATCCCGAACCAGAATTTTCAAGCATCGTAGTATTAATATTTCCAATCTAGGCTTTATTGAAGGCTTCAATATTTGAATCAATAGTTTATCGAAGGCTTCAACAATGAAATATAAATCTGAATGGTTGGTGGGCCCGTTTCACTTTTCTGGTAACTATAATTTTTGTTTTTTTCTGTGGCCGCGTGAATATTTTTAATCCTTTGGGGAGATGATTACAATATTATAATCCGACCTCCATAGTCTTGCGCAGATTGGTATTCTTCCTCAATCAAGGGCTCATCAAAAGTATGAAGGCTTGTAGTTGATTTGAATTATTATTCATATTCCTTTGATGAATGGTATTTGGGCCACTTTTAATATTCCTCTCGAACCTTGCCGCTAAAGTTTACTTTGGTCTTATGAATGTCGTGCATGAAGATGGTATAAAGTTTTCAATGTTATTGTTGTAAAACTCCTATCGTGAAGATCGGTTCCATGTTTGAAGTTACAATAGTCGGCATGGGTATTATTGGGGCTGCCCTTCGAAGTCTTATTGTTCACGTGAGCATAGTGTTTCACTGTGGATGTTAAATGCAAAGTCTTTGAGATGGTCATTGAACAATCTTGCTGGAGATATTTGTTTGGAGTCAAGGTATTTCTTTCAAGGAATTCTATCCTCTGCAAACTTAGTTTTGTTTGTATGGGCTTGGTGAGTGGAGACATATCTCTGTTATGGACAGTGGTCTTCTATGCTGGTTGAATACATGGCTACAATATTTCTGTTCATTTTTAATTGGAGTTGCAGTCACTGCTAAAGGACGGAACCCTGCATGGTCTGGACACTGGGGTTTTTTTAAAATTGTGAAAATGGACTGAATAAGAGATTAGTAGGAGAAATACCATTTTCAAGTGATTTGCAGGTCAGAAGATTTAATTTATTCTCTGCATAATGTAATGTTTGTTCTTCTGAGTTAATGCCGGTCTACTTTATAGTTCATTTGGCTCTTGTTGGTAGTGATGCAAAGGATTAAATCAAATAAGTAAAATTAAACTCCAACCAAACATCATTGAACATCAGTAGGCTAACTGTTTGACATAATTCCTGGCTTGTTTTTTTGGTAGAAGAAAAAGAACAGAAACTTGTAGCAAATCAGAAAATTAGGAAAATATCCTGTTGGGGATATTACAATCAGTGAATGAACAACTGACCAGTGGAGAAAGCATTAAAGGTTGCAATCAAAGAAATAACAATAAAAATGAGAAGTTTGTGATCTGGGTCCATTTTCTGTAACGTGATGATTTCCCCACGCATGAGTTGGTTCAGAAAAGCATGGTATTTTTGGTGACAGTTCTAGCAGTGCAGGCTTTGAGCGTCGAATCTATTGAGAGTTTTGTTTATTTCTACTGTCTGATATAGTATGGACGCTGCTAATGTGATGCTATAGAAGAAAACGATGTGGAACAGATGGATGCTTGCAGGGAATTACCGCCATTTTTTATTGCTAACAGGACATTGAAATGAATCCCATGTGATGTGACGCAACTAGAAGCTGGACAAATTTGTCGGGCTGGCTGGAGTCTCCTATAATCATCATTTCTGAAAATTCTCAACGACAGCACATAACTCTGTACAACTAAGTTGACAAGGTTGTGAGATGTTTGGAGTTAAGGGATTCCATTATCGGGTGATGCAGCGAATAGAGGTATTTCTGAAGACTTATGGGCATTGTGTAGCTGTGAATTTGACCATAGCCATAAGTCTGCGGTGCAGTGAGTAGCTTGTATGAAATGGACCTATCATTGCGGCTATCATTGGCTATCATACAGGGGTGCCATGAATAAGCCAGCAGGTGGATTGTGAGGAAGATTAGACAATAAAGAGATAAGTATTTCATACTCTTGAATAGTGTTCATGAATCTTTTATGTAGTTATTAATTCATACATTAGAATAGTGAATCTTGTATGCTTCTAGCATTGGTATTTCCCTTCATGATAGGTTGGTTCTATGAACTATTAGTAATGTCCCTAAAATGTCTCCAGGACAGATTGAGGAGCATAAGGATGATGAGAGATTGCATTCAAGGGAGGAAGAACTTGATGCAACCTGTGAAGAAGTCACGCAGGCTGAAGAATGGAGACACAGCTTGTCTTGTGATCAGTTTCAAATTGTCCTATGATCAGTTTCTTCTAAGAGAAAGAAATGACATTCAGAGGGAAAAAAAATCTGAGAATTCAAGGCACAAGTTGAGAGCATTAAGATTCTAAGATCAAGAGGGAGTTCTGTGAAGAAGTGAAGATGTCAGCTAAGTGGGTTGCAGTGTTGCAAGGCCAGGTGCTAAAGTCCTTGGAAAATCTCTTCAGCTGCATAGAACAGAATTGCATAGTAAATCTGGATTTGACATTGATAGCTCTACAAACTTATTTAGAGTAGGGTGATCTGGGATGAGGTCGAAGAGGACAGTCGTGAACTCTAGCATGTCAGAAGTTTCAGAGGTGTGTGTTGAATACAGTTCCTCTAAGGTAAGCATTGCAGGAAATCTTTGAATGAGGAGGTCAAGAGGTAGATGCAAGTGCTTGAAGATTCAGAGGGAGCTTGAGCGACAAATGGAGACAACCAAGTCCTTTGTAGAGGATCAGCAAGCTCGAGGAGTGTGGCTTCGAAAGCTCATTGTTTGGTCAAACATTGGCGCCAATTGTAATTTATTGTGAGAATCAAAGTTGTGAGAATGTTGCCCCTGCTGAGAGGGAGTTTCAACATTCAGTTGTTCTTATTATCTGCTTTAATGCATTTTTCTCTGAGATGGAGAAATTTGAGGTGAAAGCTCTTGTAATGCATTTTTCTCTGAGATGGAGAAATTTGAGGTGAAAACCCTTATAATGCATTTTTCTCTGAGATGGAGAAATTTGAGGTGAAAGCCCTTATGCATTTTTCCTTGAGACGGAGAAATTTGAGGTGAAAGCTCTTGTTGCTCTTTCCACTCATGGGAGTAGCCATAGTGGATGTCATGTTGAGAGACTCCATGACAATATCATGTTGAGTGACTCCGTGATGTGAGTTTGTGTTTATTTCACACATGGGAGTAGCCATGGTGAACATCATGTTGAGTGACTCCATGATGCTATCACATTGAGAAAATTCGTGATAAAGTTTTGGTTCTCTCACAAATGGGTAGAGCCATTGTGACTGCCATGTTGAGAGACTCCATGACATGAGAGTTTGGAAATGATATCTACTTTGTTAAGAGGGAGTGTTGAAGATTGTAGTTGTAGGAGATATCTACTTACCTGAATTGATTGCTTCAGCGTACAGGATTGTGTGTATGTGATACTGTTTGTTTTTTATGAGCTACATCAAATGTAGCGTCATTGTTATTGTGAATGGTTCTTCTATGTTGCATCTCATTCCTTGATGTCATACAGTAAGGGCAATGAAGTGTTTGAAACGGCTCCTTTATGGTAACCGCAGTTCATTCTTGTGCCACGGGTATGAGAAGATGAAACGGCACATTTTATTACTGTTGTCGGTTCATGCTTACGGCAGACTTCTTCCAGCATCTTCCTTCTTTCATATTGTCTTCATTATGATATCATGTTTGGAATTCTTAGCATCACCAGATGAGTATCGGTCTTTGATTCTACTAGCACATGTGTTCGTGGCTATTGTGCATCCTCCTTCATTCAAGTCGACTATCAAGATCCTCATGATTGCATACCGTTTGGAATTCTAAGTGCCTCACCTATGTAATGGTCAATCATTGGAGAGACACATGTTCGTGTATGTTGAGTCACATAAGGGTGTGTAATGTCACCGTTGGGAATGATCTTTGACATCCTGTAGCATCGTTTTGGGGTATTCCCGTGAAGTGTATTAGGTGATGGTAATCTTTCGCAATGTGTTATTATTAGTGTAATATCTGTAGCGTCTGTGGAACAACCTGATGGTGTGATCATTATCGGCAGTGTGTTATTCTGGTGGTTGTTTTTCTGTAGGAGTCCAATGTATGATTATCGGATGTGTAGGATTCATGTTGTAATCAGAGCGTTCTGATATTACTTTCTGTGTTTACTATTCTACGATATTGTAGAGAGCATTTAGTATTATTTTGGCTGGAAAACTTTGTAAAACGATCAGACTCTTTCTTATTCAATCAAGTGATAATTTTTGGTGTGGCTGGGTTTTTCCCTCGAGTAGGAGGGTTTTCCCAGGGTATCTCTGGTGTTTATGTGTTTTGATTTATCTGTTCTTTGTTTACATGCAATTCTGGTTCAAAATTTAACAAATTAAAGCTTCAGAACTAGGCTTTACAGCAGAAAATTCCAGAGGTCTCAGAACTTCCATATTACCCATTTGTAAATCAATTTTTCCTCTTTCCCACCTAAGGTATCAACCTAGAATTTGCAGCACTTGCACTGTTTACAATTGAGTTGAAGTTCGTAACACTATTTAACTACTCTTTTACTTTCTGCTTCTTTCTTTTCTCTCTTTATTACTAATTAAGTTGCCAACCAAATCATTCCAATGCTGAAAATTGGTTGGTTGGTTGACCAACTAATTGGCTGGCCAACAAACTATTAATGTGGTAACCTACTTGCAGGAAAAAAGTTATAGTTAACTTGATATCACTATCATGAAATCCATAAACAAATTGTGGATACAGCTTGAATGAGTTTGCTTCTACAACTAAACTGGAGATAAAAATTTAAGTACTCCACAAGATAGACAACAATGCTAAAATTAAACAAAAATAGGTGGAAATTCAATAGTACCACGTTTTCATTATGAACATGTTATTTCACATGTCAATTAAGGAGCTACTGTTTGAAAATTAAATCCAAAAGTGACAAATACAATGGTGCCTAGGCAGAAGAGAGTGCTCTGAGCAGAATTAAAACTTAAAGTACGCACGCACTGACACTGTTGATTATTCCCTGCTATGCTAAGAGGCAACAATTTCAGTCATATTCGAACGCCCTTGTTACTTCAAACATTGTTGCATTCATGCAATGAAATTGCATGTGCCAGGTCGTACAAACTACAGTAGTTAGTTACTAGAGCTCTTGCACATTAACTTGCATCTACTTCATTTTTCCCATCATCCGTCGCCCATTTTGCTTTTACATCTTCCCGACCCTTGGTTGTCACTTTACAGAGTTTATTAGCATGAAATTACAATTTCAAAATTAGAACATTAAGTCCTGGATGTAAGGCAACATTGCAGTACTACAAAAATTCAGATCTGGCATTGTCTTTTAAGGTGCAGATGCGTGACATACTCTGTTGCCAAAAGGCCGTCTGTGAGACCCCCGACGAAAATGACTTGCTGCTTAAAATCCCCAGTTTTGAAAGCAATCTGCAAAGTCAATTCTTTTATTAGCCTTTCCTGAAATCGACTAAATATAAATATAAAGCTATGCATAATGATTCCGAATAATGAATTATTTATAACTGAGCCTCCATAAAATGGAAAGAAATTAAAAGTTGTCTGATGACATAAAGGACAGAATATGTATTTATGTTGCCAGATCAAACAAGAGCAAAGAGCCAAGTTCACCGCTAGTCACGCGGTCGTAACATTTTTTATTGACGCCCAACACGATAGATAAAGCTATAAGCTGGCTACACAATGGCGAGGTTTATTATTTTTACCACTAGCAGAACAGCACCAATTCCTCCTGTGATGTAGTTTACTGAGTTCAACTTCTGGGGCTCACCTTATCTCCACTGACCAGTGAGTGTCACCGTTTGGTAATTTATTAACTGCTCAGCTTTAAACTCAGGGTTCTGAATAAGTGGGAATAGCATTTGAACCGTGACTCTCACCAATTCAAAGTTAACCTACTCCGATGATTTCTCTAAAAATAGTTTTTTGGTCTAATGGCACTGGAGAAAACTATATTAACTTTCCATTTCCGATTTCAATTGCAAAGGCATGTAAATACTACAGCATGTGGAGGTACAAGATCAAAATAAGAAAATATTAACCTATCACAGCATCCGCTGGTACATCCTTTGCTCCATAAAATTGAATATACTTCAAATTCCCTTTGACATGATACGTCAATAAAACAATAATTGAAAGTAGTTGAAATCCACCTTGACACAATAGGTATGTCAATCAAACTAAAATTGAGAACACTCGAGCTTTCTTTTGACAGAATAGCCCAATCAAACTATAAGATGTGATTGGATTAAAAGGCGTACCTGTATAGATTTGGGGCCGTACTTAAAAAGCTCGCCATTGAATTGAGAATTCCGAGGCATAGTCGATCTACTTTTATTGTGCACAGTGTTACTGTTGTTGCTTGTGCTTGTGCTTGAACCTGGTCTAAGATAGGAGATGCAGGTATGAACCAAAGAGCTGCTTCTCGAACTAGCTCTCATTTGCCAACTAGGAGGATCACATATGACCCCTGCTATTTTCTCTCTTCAACTATGTGCTTGTCCGGCATCTCCTTACAATAATTGTTGTGAAATTTGTATAATCCAAGCCTTTGCCTATTTATTTTTGTTGGCAGTTTGACAATGGTTTTATATTTACATATTTAAATGGCGTAGTTTGTTGGGAAGGTTGTTTAGTGTCTTTATTTTTAATAGTTTATATATCTTTCTCCTAATTTTATTTATATTCACACATTTCAATATATATATTTAAAAGGTACATTAATCGTATCTATTTATGCATTTATTCTTATACATATTATTCACCTTGATGTGAATTGATCATATCTTATATTATTATTATTATTTTCAAATGTGTGATCTATCTTTTTTTTATAAATTTGACTCTTATTTTTGAACATTCAAATTCTAATTTTGACATATTCTTTTTCAATAAGAGCAAAACGAGAAAAATAGAAAATTTATACCTATCCCTTTCAAAAGATGAGGGGTGTGAATCAAAAAAAAATAGGGAGTTAGTATGAAAACATGATTAGCCAACCACGAAGTCATAAAAATCATGTTAGTAAAATTCTAATCACAACCAATAAGGCTATTAAATTAAATGCATAAACAAAATATTCAAATACTAAACATTCCTTCAATGACACCTTGTTGCTTTTTAAAAACAAGAGGAAAGGACAATTCAAGTGGAAGACGAAAAGACAAGCTAAATGATAAGACAAAATAAAGAAAATATGATAAATGAAAAGGAAAGTGGAGTGAAATTAATAATTTTTTATTTATTAATTCTCTTGCACATTAATAATTAAATAATATTTATTTAATTGTGACAACTAAAGGGATAAATGAGGACATGTTAGGACAAGAGGGGGGAAATAGTTAAAATGTTATTTTACTAAGGTAAACTAATGAAATAGATAATCAAACTAAATGGAAAAGATCAACAAGGGATAAGATAATTGATAAAAAATATTTAATCAAACTAATGATTGAGGACAAAATCAAAACGAAATGACAAGACTAGATGACAAGATTAAAATTAATTAAATAATTGACATTCTTTAATTAAAGGACAATGACACAAAATTGAAGAATGATGAAGACCAAATGCGCAATAGGGGAGAGGACCCGGTAGTTGAGCTTCCTAACTTCACAGTTCTCAAAATCCTACTGGAAATTTTAAATCACTCCCATTTTTTTTACATCAGCTTACCTGGCAAGTCCCCTGCTTATAACTAAGGTTTCAGGGCCACATCATCAAATATGATACCACATTAGCATGCTTTTTGCCAATGCGTCCAAAACAACCAAAAAAAGTGAGATCAATCGTAGTGCATTAGGAACCCCCATACTTGTACAACTGATGTGGCATCACACTATTGGTTTCCTTTTAGGAAAAGGGACACATTTCATTCAATTATGGGTAGTCATCATTAGCAAAAGCAACTTTAAAGTCATAATTATTGGTACAATGTTGTTAAAAACATTGGATATTAAATCAGCAAGTGTGGGTTTTTAATTAACAACTACTATCACAACTATTAGAACGCGCTCAACTACCTGGTCCTCTCCCCTATACAAGGCTATGCTAAAAAGGGGGAGCCAGGGGCATTTACCATTTTTAGGTGTCTACATTTTGCTCATCTTTGAGACAATGTGATGTAAGCGTTGTTTCAAAGAAAAATTTAAAAATCACATTAAAAAGTTACCTAGTAGACCAAAGAATGGAGATGGGATGCCCCCTCAAAAAAATGGGTGAGAAACTAAAAGGAAAAAAATTTAATTTGTCAAAAATGACGCCAGGAACACAATTCCAAAAGAAAAACAAGACTGGCCAAGGAAGGATACAAGCCAAACCAAAAGAAAAACAAGACTGGCCAAGGAAGGATACAAGCCAAACCAAAAGAAAAACAAGACTGGCCTAGGAAGGATACAAGTCAAACCAAAAGAAAACATCCCACAAACAAAATAAAAAACCAAGAATAAAAGACCATGAACCATCTTGGTCACTCTCATCACTCGGTGATATCCTTGAGTAGCATAGGAACATTGTGATAAATAAAATCAATGAAAGATAAGGCAAAGAAAAATAAAAGACCATGAACCATCCTGGTCACTCTCATCACTCGGCGATATCCTTGAGTAGCATAGGAACATGGTGTCAAAATGAAATCAATAAAAGACAAGACTTTATAAACCAAGCAAGCCAACAACTAGTCAAATCTAATTACCAAAGTTCTTAGTTTAATGATAATGATGATCAATGTGTCTAGTTTTAGAAAGGATTCATATTGTATAAGACACATGATATACAATGATAATGTCTTGTTTTGGGAAGGACGCGTCCCATATAAGACAAAATGGTGATAGGACAAAAAGACAAAGACAGGGTAATGATGGTTGACTGATGTGACAAGTTTGATTTATCTTATTACTGACTCAGTTGGATAGGTTTGTTTATTGATGCAAGATTTGTGAAGTGCAAGGTTTCACGTCTCCTAATTGTGTCTATTCAAATATTTGCCTTGTCACTGTTGGAAATGAGTTGAGTAACTGAGAGGGGAGGGGTGAATCAGTTACCGCAAAAACAAATCCAAGTCCCTTAGATGTCTTAATCAAACTTATCACTCAGCCCAGTTAACAAAAGATATTTTGTTGTTACTCGGTTAACAAAGCAATCTTAAGATATTAAATGTAATTAACCTTTAGTGATTAAGTGCATAAACATAAAGCATAAAGAAAATAACATGTACACAGATGACACCAAGATTTACCGTGGAAACCCAATTTGGGAAAACCACCAATTGCAACTAGTTACACTAGTACATTTGAGTCCCTTTTTCGATGGCTATGTGTCGCAATTCTGACACTACCCCGTCGGCCAAGCGACACAGGCCAGTGTTGCAGTTTTGGTGTCGGAACCACCGACGGTTGTTATGGGTGTCGTTATTGCGACGACAATAACCGTCGCAATAAGTACTGGCTACGATGTTTAGCATGTTGTCGTTACACTTTAAGATTGTTGCAATTACGATGAGTGTGCGACAAATATGTTGTACATGCGACATCTAGCTGTCGGCAATTTTTGACATCGGGTCGTCGCATGTATAGCTTCGTTGTCGGTCATTTTCTGGCATCCGTCGTAATTGCGACGGTAATCTATATTATTTAAAAAAAATATAATGAGCTTCGCTTTGTTTTTCACCAGATGAAAATGTTCAATATAATGCCTAGAAATATAGGAATGGTACAAAGGCCTTGGAAGGTATGGTAGTTGATATTACTAGTTTGATTCCTTCAAATGAATTTGTAATGGTAATAGCCACAATTACCGTTATCTGAATAATCTACCAGAAAGCTGCAAGATAAAGCACACCTCTTTTAGGATATTGATGCTTTTCATGACAGGAAGAAGATCACTTTGATAAATGGTTATATGCATGCAATTGAACCCCAGTCCTCTAAACATA
>MU227491.1:4843192-4909728 GCA_018584345.1 Thuja plicata
TCCAGAAAGCTTCTTCTTTAGCTATTATTTCATGCATCTCAATCAACTTTCCATTCTCCTGCTCTTTAGTGATAAACTTATATCCATGTTTTTGAATACTCTCCTGAATTTCCTTGATCTCTAAGCTTGTACTTGCTTTAGTAGTAAAAATGTTCCCAAAAGTTTCTTTATTCCAATCCTTAATATTTTATTTTACATTTTTGAGTTTTTTAGCAATGGTAAACATAGCAGTCCCATCAATTTTGATATTCCACCATTCCTCTATCCTTTGTTCCAATTGTGGATGAAGAGTCCACATCTTCTCAAATCTGAAAGGCATGTTTTTCTTTTTAACAATTGGATCAGCAAGAAAAGATATCGGGTTATGATCTGAGCCAACCCTGATAGATTTATCGTGGAAACCCAATTTGGGAAAACCACCAATTGTAACTAGTTATTATTTTTCACTCTTCTAAAGTGAGCCATATTAGGAGCCAACCCTATTAAAGGTTACAAAACACACTGTAAGGTGTGACCCTATTAGAGGATTTAATCACCCTGTCAGGAGTGGCCTTGTTAGAGGTCTTCAAACACTTCAATATATAAATGTCACCTTGTGAGAGGATTTATGAAAGACTATTAAGTCTACTTTGTTAAGAGATTTGGATCACTACTACAATTGTTAGAGAGTAACAATGAGTTTGATCTGATTGAAGAAGAAATTGTCTTTGCAGATTCAGATCTCTATTCTGGTTTTAACTAGATCCTCACTGATCAAATATTATTTTACAGCTTGGTCTGGATATTCTGTCCTTAATCAGAATTCCCTCTTACTTCACCTTCATCCTTCATATAAAAAAACACTACCACATTTAGTCCAAACTTGGCCATGTATATATATGATAAACATTGTCAAGTCGGCTTGAATACCCTTCCAAAAAAATAATAAAACTTAAGTTTGTCGGCTGTAATTAACCCATTAAACATAAAGTGTAAATTGTTGTTAGTCGATTGACACTAAATGCATAACTCGCTTAACACTGAAATCCTTTGATTCCCGACCGTTGCTCGGCTAAAACTGAACTTACTATAATGCTCGAGTGAACTTGGTTAGTACTAAAAATCACTTGGCTGATACTGGAGTCTTCTTCAATGCCCAAGAGAGCTCGACATACACTGACTATGATCGGTTAGGTTTAGACATATGTGTAACATCACTACATTTGTGTAACATCAATGACAATACACAATTGAATAATTATCTTCAACAGTCACAAGGGGGAATTTATTGAAGAAAAAAAAGCAAAAGAAAAATGATACTAGTGCCAGAAATTGACACTTTATTGCTTTAGATTTTTAAAATTTATTTAATTTTTTTTTAATTTTCTTTTTGTTCTTTTTAAAGACTTTATACAATTTTAATGATTTTTTTTTTAGAAATTGAATGCTCATGCAAGATGTATTTGTTTTCCCCCAGTTTCTAGTAAGGTAGGGACATTATGAATGGACAAATGGATTGAAAATGGATACAGGAAAGATGGTGTCAATTTCATAATGGCATTAGGGTTGATTGGACTCTATATGACTATCCGACGAGGGGAGAACATGCTCTTTTTGCAAGCTAAGGGATTAGACACAAAATGATAAGGTAATGACATAGTGTAATGAATGACTAGTGGTCCATAAAAATGGACTTGTCAAGAGGTTTTTGAATATATGTTTTATATTTCATGTCCTTATTTTATACCAAGACCAAGGGATATGGATTTGGATAGGATAGTGATATGATAAGAACAAGACATGAAGGGATAAGAAAGATCAAAGGATGGATAAACAATATGGACTAAAGGGTCGGATAAGGATTAATGATAAGGACTAAACTGAATGTGAATAGGATTAACAATAAGGACCAAAAGGGATATAGGCAATGTGAAGCAGATAAAATACATGTTACTTATGAATATACTTAACCTTTTCAAGGTCAAAGATAGAAAAGGGAATATGGATGCAAAGAAGGTTGATGAATATGAGGGACAAAGGATAATAGAGGACATGATAAAATCTCAATAATGGAAAAGGAAATATGATTGCAAAGAAGGATGATGGATATGATGGCTAAAGGGTAATGGATACAAGGGACAAAGGATGTGATGGATAGGATAACATAGATGAAACTTTCCCCAAGTATTATATGATAGGATAACATGAATTAAACTTGTCCCCAAGTATGGAACACAAGTTGTTCATAGATTATACATGACACCTGTTTGCTAGGTTTTTAACATGGTATTTTCCTAAAGCACCTATTTTCCAGGTTTTCACAAGTGGATAAATTATTTTTCTTTTTATTTCTTTTTTTGATGTCACCAAGATACTTGTTTGCCAAGTTTTCATTAAGGTGATGATTTTTTTGCTCTTTTTTTCTATCTCTTTTTTTTTCACTTTTTGACATTTTTGACATTTTAACTTTTCTGAAGATAACTGATGCATGATAGGAAATGGACAAGTGAATCAAGCATATTATTCTTTTGATTATAATCTTGAACGATATGTGATAATGAACCATGTATATGAAAAGTATTCTTAAAGACATTGGTAGGATGGGAAAGGAAATGGATGGTTATTATGCAAAGGATTGGATAGAATGGATGAAAGGTTGGAAAATATGTGTTGGATGATAAAGGGAGTGTAATAAGACTTGATTTTGGGTGGATGGGAATGTGGGAAAGAACAACATTGGCACATACCTTGAGGGGTGGTGAATGATGGAGGAAAAGCAGATTTTGGATGATGGGATTTTGATGGATGAGTAGATATGGACTTTGGGACATAAGGACCCAAAATGGATTTGGATGGTGGCAAATGTTTAGATAGAGGGATAGAATTTTTTAATGGTGTGTCATCCTAAAATTTAGCACCCATTAATTTGGGAGCTTAGAGAACCCATTAAGCCTCATTTTAGTGATCTCCTAGAACATGGATGTATTTGTGTTTGATTTTCTACTTTTTCTCGCATTTTCCACCTCATTTCCCTTAAAGCCCTCAATACCTCTCAAGATCCAGGGAATTTTTCTTGGTTTTTACACCTTGAGATATAGGTCAGCCTTGACCTATACCTGGTATAGGTCAACCTTGACCTATACCTGGTATAGGTTGACCTCGACCTTTACCCAAGGTCTTGAATTTTGATTGGCTCCCAGGCCTGATGTAATGTATTTCCTTTTCTCTCTCTCCTTTATCGGCCTTCCATATTTGAACTCCGAGTTTCTATAAAAGGAGGTATTTTACCTTCATTTGAGATTATGATACACATATAGAAATACATGAGACAAAATTGTGCAAGCTATTTACATCTTTTGCAAGAAATTTTTCAAGTTCAAGGTGCATTCAAGGAGTTCAAGCAAGCCAAGAAAGGATTCATTGAAGGCATTCATCCATCCCATCAAGCATGCATTTCCTTTCATTGATCTAGCTTCTTTCTTCATGGAAGTTAGTGGAGTTGGCCATCAAGGAGAATATCTACATTTGCACTTACATTACACACCTCTCTTCATTCAAGCACATCAAGTGCATCCATGAGCTATGATTTGGTGATTGTGGATCCATTTCATTTGTGAAGACATTCTACATACAAGAATTCATACATCTTTGTGGATAACGGATTCAAATCCATTCACGAGATTTGGCAAGCAATGTGAATACTAACATTTGTCTTTTATTTTACATGCTTTACATACTTTATCTCATTTTCAAGGTTAATTCCTAAATGGGGGCTTGACCAAGGCAAGCCCCTTTCCCCCAAAAAATTTCCTTTTTCTTATGTGCAGGATCAGATTTGAGAAATTTCTGATTTCTAGACTCAGAACAGGCAGATCTGGGGTTACATATTCTACCTTACACCAAAAATTTTAGTTTGTAGTATGTCAAGTATAGGTTAGCCTTGATCTATACCCAAAGTTGACCTATACCAAGAAAGCTGACCTATTCCTGGGACCTCCAAAATTTCACAGTTAGCATATTCCAGCCTCCAGATTCTAGATCTAGCTCAGTTTCAACTTCTGATAAAGTCTGACAGTCATTTTCCAGATCTGAACTTGCATCTTTTATTTTCCTTCAAGGTGAGTATATTCCTTCCTTTTCATTTCATATCACTTATTTTTAGCATATCTACTATTGTCCATACTATTGTATATTCCTTCCCATAAATAGTGTTTTTCAACACTATCTTTGGACACATCTGTGTTTTTCAACACACATTGGACATCGCCAACTCAAACATCTCTTGATAGCAATCAAACACAATTCACTCACAATCACAATGGTGTTTTTCAACATCCCTAAACACATGCATATTCAAAAACTTTGAAACTAGCTGAGCTATGATTGAGTCTTTCTTTGTATGTTGTTTGTTCTCATGGTTTTCATTGATATTTTCTTTTGTCTACTGCTTGTTGGTGTAGTCCCTATGATCTGGCAACATCAAATAAACATGGTGTATGTGATAAGAGATCCTGCACTAAGGTGGAAAAGCCTCACATCCCTTGATCATGTTTATTTTTACGCCAAGGGGAGGTTGGAACTATCTCCTTGACTGTTATTGCTTTGTTTGTTTACTTGTGTACTTTTACTATATCGAACTGGAAACAATGTTCAGGTCATGTTGGCTTTTGTGCCCTGGTGCTTATGTTCATTTTCTACATTTTATCCGATGAAATTTATATTCATATTCTTATGGTTGCATTGGCACCAATAAGGATTGTATTGACTCCGATGTTCCAAAACTTGATGATGATATTATGCGATGAGTCCAACAACCAAGTCCTAGGGTTGCATTTAGCTTAGGCTTGCATTCGCATTTTAAGCTTGCATAGTGATAGTTTTGGTGCTCTCTTCATTGTCTTCTCATTCTTTGAAGGTCCTCATCTTTTGTCCTGGATTCCTCTTGACTGCACAAGTGTCCAGTTCTGAATCCATTTTCGTGATCGAAATCAAAATCTGACACTCCTAAGTAGCTCAAAATTGCATTTTAAAATTTTGGGACCGACGTGCTCTGACGCTTGTGCAGTCAATTTTCTAACGTCGCTTTCTTATCAGAATCATCTCTTGTCATCATTTTCTTAGCTTCTGTAATATTTTCATCAAAAGTCCACTCTAGTCAATTATGGTCAAACTTGGTCAACTATGGTCAAACCTAGTCAACAGGACCTCCCGATCGCTCTAAATTGATTCTGCCTTCTCTTGATCTATCTCTAAATTCCCCTGGATCTTCGATCTTACTTCTATCCGCAATCTTTTGTTGTCGATCATCTTTCTGTTGTGTCATCTTTCAATTTCGCTCCCGAGGGGGCAGGATGATTGCATCATTGAATCTTTTCGCATCATTCTCGAATCAGTCTGATCTGAATTAAAAGTCCCCATTGCTAGGGGCATCTCATCACTTGGGGTATATTCAGTGTTTCATACCTTATGGTCAAAATTGGATATTCCATGATCTTGAATCTCTAGGGGCATCTTGATGCCTCGCATCTTGTCATCTTGTCATCTTGTCATCTATCTTTCTAGGTATCTGAGCAATCTAACTCAGATCCTTAAGGATCAAGCTTCATTCTGGAGATGATTCTTGAAATCCCATTTGGTATTGGGGCAATCTAACCCTAATTATTGAAAGTCATGCTTCATTCTGAAGATGACTCTCAAAATCTCTTTTAGACCGTTATCTGGGCAACCTAACCCGGATCTCGGAGGGCTAACCTTCGTATTGGGGCAATCTAACCTTGATTCTGGAGATAGTCCTAAATCTTCATCAACTATCAGCGGACATTGGGGTAATCTAACCCCGATTCCAATTTTCTCTCAATTGGTATTTGGACCATTGTCTTCACAATCTAACTTAGACTTCAGAGAATCATGCTTCATTCTGAAGATGGTTCTGCTTCTCGATCTGATCGGTGTCTTGGAAACCTAACCTAGACTCCCAAATCTTCATCTGTCACATCAGACTATTCTTTGAATCAACGCACTGCTCGCACATCAATTCAAAGAGGGGCAAAATGTAATACCCCAAAATTGGCACCTTACAATTCTAATCAATTTTGGTGTATTTTCTCATCATCGAAGTCCTACTGTACTAGGCAAATTCTCCTTCCTAATTGTCTTTAATTGACTTAGTCTCAAATGCAGAAAACCTAAATTTGCATAAATCTTACACCATATTTAATTCCTAAATTTTCAATATTTTATTAGCTAAAAATCCCTATGATTAATTAATTTAATTCTAAAGTCCTAAGTGCTTGTAAATTAAATTAATCCCACCCCCTTTAGCTAATACACATCAAGGGAATTAAATATTATTTGGTTATTTGAATGAATTATCCTCACTTGAATATAATAATTCAAACAAAGTAAAAAGCCACCCATGTGGCAATAATTCATTTATTTAATTAAATAATTCCTTCATATTTGTCTCACCTTCCTCCATGAAGATGAAGAGTTAGCCATTTCTTCCCAAGAAAATCTTCATCCTCTCTTCAGGATTTTCTATATTATGGACCTTCTTTCCTTCATTTGGGAGACAAATTTTTAGAGTACCAAAACTATAGTGAATTATTATCTCAATTCTCTCATATTTCCAAGATTTTATTGCATATTTAGTGTAATTTCATTTAGATTAATGGTATTCTTCATTTCAATTTAGTTTGTTTACTATCAGGTAGCTTAATTATGTTATCTTTTTCAAGTTTCTTAGCTTAAAATATGTATCTTCATTCCTATATTACAATTGCATCTCTCATATAGAATAAATTTCATTTTAGTTTTCAAAGCTTTAAAATCCTTCATTTTAGCAATGGTCTATGGTTGTTGGCTCTCGTTCTGAGAGTAATTAAACACCCCAACTAAATAGGAGGCAATAGGTCGATTCAATCAATATTGTGGAATGAGCAATTCATGTTCATCTTTTTGATTCAACGATTGAGCAATGACTATGTTGCATTGTGGCTGATTTAGAGGTCAACATTCAGACACATACATTTTGGCGCCCACCGTGGGGCAGAAAATTGATTTCTGACCTCACTCTCTAAGATTTTTATGACAAGATTTTGTACTCTGTTGTACGTCCATATTTCTCTGTGTAAGGATTCTCGCACGAGAATTTTGAGCATACCGCGTGAATTTGTGTACTTCCTTGCATGAATCCTTGTACTTCCTGGCACGAGACTTGGTGACAGTCTCTGGAATTTCACAGTTTCTGCAATTACTGTTACTGTTTTCCTGATTATTTTCACATGCTAATGTTTTTATCTCTCTGATTTCTCTGACAGCATAACAGTGGGCTGCAGGTTACTTGACAAAGACATAAACTTGCTAATGGTTTGCTTGTAGGACGGTTGTTGAAGATCATTTTAAAATGTTGTGCTTGTTTATTGATTTCATCACATAGTATAACTAGGGCCTTGTTAAAATTTCTTGGGAATCTTGATAGAAAAATAGGAGAATATGCTCTTCATTCATGGAAGTGATGCCCATGGATGAATCTGAGACCCAGACATTGCTAACATGATGGAGACCTAGGGAAGAAAGGAAAGGTAACAAACATTTAGCATATTCACTTGTCAGGGGATTATGCTCTTCTCTCTTTGAGAGAATCAGAAACCCAAAAGCTTGTGAATTGATTGGAGGAGAGTTAGCTCAGTGATGAATATGTCTTGCATGTTTGGGTAAGGTGAAGAGGTAGATAAGTATGCTCTTCTCTCTTTGAGAGAATAAGAAAATCCAACCCTTGAATCCGAGCCATGTTTTGTGTCACCTTTAGAGGGCCTGCAATAAGTTGAACCTCTAGGAATGACCCAAGTGAGTACACACCTATCATTGGTGATTCCACCTCACTATAATAAAGTATGCTTTGTCGAGTCCAAAGACTCCAAATCCATGGTAAATTCTTTCTCATGATTCTGAGTATCATCTTGAGAAAGCCTTGTCTGTTGTACTGAGCGGCATAACTCCCAACCCTGCTTGTGGGGGTGTATGACTTTCAAGTGTTGGTGTGGCTGCAAGGCCCCAACCCTGTATTGGGGACACCAAAGGTTATTTTGAATGGAATCCCACTAAAAAATTTCTTAGTTAGTTTCCTACCTGGATCACCTCCAAAAGAAGACATAATCTTTGCGCAGGGAGGGGGAAGAATCTCTCCCCTAGATTCTCAACATAGGTATGCACCTGGATGCTTGAAGTGGTATATGACACTGGCCCTGCTTTAAGGGTAAGCTTTGAACATATATTATTTAGTCCTTGGAAACACCAAAAATATGGGCACCCTCTCGGGGGTGACATAGCTATGTGAGGTGCATGCATACACATAAGTCAGTGAGGCACAAATTTTGTCTTCTCTACCATTTTTTTTGTAGGGACAACTAAGTGTTTGTTTCAAGTCTTAAACTATCCAATCATGATTAAACAAAGACTCCCATGATTCTACCAAGTTGCCTTGTCCTTGGTAGAACTGTTTGTGACTACTTCTTGCATCACTATTGCTTGATCAAAACTTTGTGCTTGTTAACGATTGCTTGTCACATTCAAACTGAGATTGCTGATGTGAACTGTCATAAAACTATCCTAAATCTAGAAATTCTATCAGAGAATAGTCTTGACTGCGTCTCAAAATCTGATTTTTGTCTCAAAAACTAAGTCAATCTTTCAAAACCTAGAGTTTTCTCATGCGAGATTCCATAAACTGAGCATTTCCTCACGCAAGCTTTCATTTTCTCGCGCGCAGTTAAGAATTTCCTCGCGCAAACTAGTACTTTCTCACGTGAATATGTACCCTGGTGTCCGAAAATAGTGAGCTATTTCCCTTTGACTGATGATTTTTTTTCCTGATCTAATTTTTTTCTAAGATCTGATTGCCTGTTTCCCTATCATCTGCAGTCTGAAATTGATTGTCCCAAGTTGCGAAAGTAGGTTTGTCAACCTTGACTCAAGATCAGAGTCATTTCTATCTCTGTCTCAGTTGGACATTATCTCCTTTGTCCTTTAGTCATGGACTTAATCAACACTTTAGATATCACTTCAGCACCTATCAGTCAATCAATTGATTCATCATATCTTCTAATCAATCTTTGAAGCAAGCACATCAAGACAATCTTACAATGTCTAAAAGAAAAGAAGAGATTCTTAGGGAAACTTTATTAAAACAACTTCAAACTTTGGAATCTAAACTCCAATGATTAAAGAAGGAAAATAATACTTAATTCGATGAATCCTCCTTAAGATCAACTTATCCTTTGCTATTTGATCATGATTCTCACATCTCTCCACTTTCTTCCAACATGGATAAATCTTGGTATGATAATCCCATCTTTGATCAAGAACAATTTTATGAAAATCCCAACTTTGATCAAGACCAGTTTTATGACCATCCTGTCTTTGATCAAGAGCATGTAGAGGAAACTATGATAGAATTAGATGAAATTCTCTTCTATCTGCAAAATAAGGATATTGCAAGTCAAGAAGCGTCTAATTATCCTTTAGAGAGAATCTTTACTCCTTTGGGACAATCTTATGAATTTGCATTGGCAGAACTTCTTGAGCATAATCTCATCACATTGCCTCAAGCCACATCATATGGAATCATATTCTTGAGTCCCTATCATGCACATCATCAAAGAAATAAGCATAAAACTTCATATTGCATGGAGTTGAAACATAAAATCTAAGATCTCATAGATGATGACATAATCGAAGTGGAAAATGATAACGAATCATCTAGTGAAGATACTAATCTCAAGCATGATCAATATCAGGAATCCATGTCTAGCAATGCTTCCCATATCACCTCTACTTCTTCCACCATTCCTTCATCTCCTAAAGCTTCGTCATCTGTATCAAGGATTGAACCTAATGATGACTATGTCTACCCTCAAGGACTACCTCTAAAAAAGGATCCAAGCTAATCTACATTCGAATTTAAGTCCTTCTCAGGCTTCAAAGATCATAGACCCCAAGCTTCCATGTGCTTCAATGATTATCATGCCTACTCAAAATGATACTCCATTAGCCTTTCAAGAATCCCTCATGCATATCAAAACTCCCACCTCATCCATAGAAGTGGCTCCATGTCAAGAGGAGAATCCAATGTGCGAAGAAACAAATATCAACAATGATCAAGATCAAGACACCATTCATCCTTATCCAATGGTTGACCAAAGTCACACATCTCAAGAGTGTCATGATGATTTTATTTTCCCCTTCCATTTCTTCCCAGAAGAAACTCTTACATCTCCTATATCTTATCCATCTCCCAAGCAAGATCAAGATATCATTTCCACCATCTCTAAGGAACCTATTGAAAATCAAGAGCAAAGTACCCTTTGTACACCATCCAAAGATCCTTGTCAAGATCAGAGCATCCCATCATCTCCATGTCATGCTCTTCCATATCCAGAAAACATAATTCCTCTAAATCCCTTGCAGAAAAATACATCCTCTCAAGCTTCAGCTGCTCCTATCAAAGCTACTCATGCTCCTATTGATACGAAGATGAATTCAAAAGAGAAGAGCCTTGGTCGCTCGCTCTAAAGATGTTGATATCCCTTCCACACTTATATCCCTCCATTAAAATGCATTCATCAACCTTCTCCATCCTCCAAATCCATCCTTGGTCCTTTTATTCCAAAGCTAAACCATCAAACCTTCCATCTATATTGGGTCCTTATGTCCCTCCATCTACCATGCCTATCAATACTAGCTTGTCATCCACTTATCCTATCTCCTATCAAGATCAACAAAGACATGCATCTTTGAAAGTTCCCTATCAACCCCTCCATATGAACTAGTCGTATCGGCCCTATTCATCCACAATTCCTAAGTCTTTTGGAAGCAATCTGGATGTGCAATGAAAAAATCAGAAATACAAGAATCCACTTACATATGAAGATCACTATGTCCCATCTAATCGACATGTGACTAAAAATAAAAAGGAAATATTTAAGAGACCACATAGGTCCACCGAGCAAAGAACCAAATCAAAGAAAATATGGGTTCCTAAATCCATTATGGAAAAATTGCGTTCTAAATCATATGATACAAATGGAAAATCAAAGCTATGTGGATTCCCAAGTCTCTTCTAAAGGACTTGGATACAAAAAGAAAAGAAAAAGTTATACAATATGTATATATTATATTTATATATGGATATTAGCTAACTAAAAAAGAAACACAATAGACCAAAAAACAAGGAGAGCGCCTAAGAAAAAAAACAAGGGTTACGAGGCTCCTCTGCGTGGACTAGACTCTCAAATAAAAAATGTTAACTTGGCTCATGCATGTTTAGAGTAAACAAGGATGAAACCTTTTGTAGTGTGATGATATGAGGATATTCTAATACACCCAAGCCCTTGGTAGGGACTTGGTGGGAATATGCAAATAATATGGCCCATAAGCACACATACATTATACCATAGTTAAAACAAAAACATGTGGGATCATGAACTAAAGTAACCAAAAAACATGCCACACCATAAAAGCTATGCCCCTAACATACACCAATCAAGACACACCAAGATATAGGTAGATTAAAGTGACGTAGGTATAGTACTAGAACACCAAAAATCAAAACAAAAGACCTTATGACCAAGTGGTCATTCAATCCATATTTCTTTCCACAAAATTAGATTTTATAATGATGGGTATTGATGACTACCAGTCTTGAAAAGGGTACATACCTAAGGGAAAGGATTGATGATGTATGTAATGTTTAAAGATAGGCACTATGATGCAGGAATGAATGACAATTGTGAAAGAAGATCTCAATATTCAGTTTGATGAAAAATGTGTGGGGTGGATGTTTGTGATGTGCACAATTCAATAGCTTAGAGTAACAGGGTTAATCTTAGCTTTATGGGATGGAAGCTCAATGTAATGGGATAAAATCTCAGTGTTATGGGTAGATTATTATTTCAAACGTAGGTAGATTAACACTCGTCATCATATGCGGGAACAAGTAAGGGAAAAGAAAGGCACTGTATAGAGATGAAAGGAAGGATGTTGTGGGAGGATGTGAAAAGGAAGGTGGGACTCCCACACTGAAAGAAAGGGTTGAATATGGTGTGAGCATTATATTAAATAGAGAGAGTGGTTATTCAATACATGATTGGAAGTTGGATTAAATGAATGGATGAGAATGGGTGGAAATGTGTGGATGATGGAGTAACCAAATATGTGATGGCTCTAGTGATTACACATGATGCGTGGGACATGTTTTCACCATTGTACTTATCCATAGCACCACCGAAGTTCTTTACACTAATGGACACAATTATTTCTCTTTACTATTGTGTATGTATAAATCACACCTTCATGAAATAGAGGTGCTATCTATCAATTCTATGGAAGCAAATAATACAATTTAAAAAAAGAATTTAAAAATAAAGCATTTAACATCTCATGGATCTCTAACTATGCTTTTCTAATAGAGCTCTCAGCCTTAATCTCTACTAGTGGTAATCCTAGAATGAGAAGTTTGATTATGATATGCTTAATGTAGCTCAAATTCCCTCCATTGCTATGATATTTGATTCAAATACTCTCCTAAATACTCTCAATTATGCTCAATTTTCTATGAAATTCTGTCAACTTTCTATGAAATTCCTATAGTAAGGATGCCTTGCATTCAAATTTTCTAGGATTCTTTATGCTCTCAAAATGGCTTCTATTTATAGGATTTTCCCAAGTTTAGGGGGTAGAGTTACTTGATCATGATTAAACCATGGTTGAGTGAGAGGCTTTCAAATGGTTTCAAATGGGGGGACAATTTAAATGGTTGTCTCAAAGGTTTGGACAAAAGGACAAATTTGAGTGATTGAGATTGAAAGTTCAAAATGAGTGATTGAGATTGCAAATTAGGAGTTATCCTTGTGCTTTGTGCTCTCAATTCTCATTGGTTGCTCAAATTCATGTTGAAGGATATTAGGATTTATTAAATTCAATCAATTAATTAAATTAGCCATGTAGGGGAATAGGTTCAATTTGATTTTTGATTTTAAACTATACAATTAATTGATTAAAATCAATTATATAGTTTGATTAATCCCTTTAGGCTTATATTTGATCATTTGATGTCATTATTTATTTGATCCTTTGATTTTAATTGATTTTGTCCAATTTTATTGATAAATGTCCATTTGATTTTGATTTGATCCATTTTGGTGAAATGTAGAGCATTTGGCTAAGATTTGCAGATTTGCTTGATAAGAGGACACCTGCCTAGTTTTAGGTGTTTACAAATGACCCTCTTTGAATTGATGTGTGAAGTGCATTGATTCAAAGAAAATTGCATGTCCTGATCACTGATTCGATGCTTGATTGATTAATACAAAAACCTAATTTGATGATTGATTTGAAACTCTGATTTGAAATCCCTGATCTGATTGATTGATTTGAAAAAAAAATGATTTGAAATCCTTGATATGATTGATAAAACTTGATTCGAAACTGATTTGAAACTTTGATATGATAAATTGTAGAATGCCCCACTAATAATGTTTGAAATTCTAATGCCCCAGATTTGATAATGTTTGATGCAGATTTGATTTGATACTATGATAATGCCCCCTCATAAATGAAACAAATTGATCTCCAAATAACAAAAATGAGGAAATTGATAGAAAATAGATCCAATATGTTTTCATTTCTGAAAAATATTGATGATGATCCTGGCAACAAAACATTCCCCACTGTGGAAAAAGTGCAGATTAGGTCAAATAAGGTTAAACTGGGTCAAAAATCCTCCAAAATTAGGTTAATTAGCTTAAAAAGGTTGAAAAACCCATTTTTACTATTCAATTTCATTTTTCACCCTTGATATTTTTCTATGATCCTATTGAGATTGATAGCGACGGTGGTCTCGATTAGAGAGCATCAGTTTGAGCGAGGACGCCGGTATCAAAGACCTCTTGAGTATGGACCTCTGGTAAGTGGTTTTTACCTTCCTAGTGCATTTATTGCGTCATTTGAATAGCATTTATTACAATTTCCATACTTTCTAGGATAGCATAGGTAAAATGACGCATAGCATAGGTTAAATAACATGTATGATTAGGTTAAAATTTTGCATTTTCACAATAAACTGTCGCATATTAAAACCGTAGTTGTAAAATGTCGCGTATAAGGTTTAAACTACCGCATAGGAAGTTGAAATGCTGCGTACACTGTGAAGTGACGCCTCTGATGAGTCAAATCATGCCTAGCATCATTTATATGATGCATAGAATGAAATGACGTGTACACTATGCCAAGTGACACCTGCAATGAAAATTGATGTAAACTTGATTGAAAGGAAGCACAAGTTTCTTTTTGATTGATCATCTGGATGACTAGATTGATTTCCAAGATAGATAGATGTATGTTAGTAATGCGAACAAGTGATTAGGATATTAGGATAATCATAAAAATGGATGTTTGATTTCTCAATCTGATAGGATAGAATATTGATTGATAGGATAACTGATCATATTTGTCCCTTGTCAAGATCTAGAGTTAGGAATAATAAGTTGATGCGCTCCAAAAGATCAAAGGATTGATTGAATTGGTTTGATTGAATTAGAATGATCCACTGATATAATGATACTAATATGATTCCCTTGATTTTCAAAATAGGCACATTTCTGTAAGTTGTATGTATGGAACCTAGCCTCATGGATTCTTGACTTATCTGATGAGTTGACAGATCTAGAGTTACGTGTGATTGAGCAGTGCGGGTTGAGTTTCCTTTTAGAGCTTCCTCGGTTCTAGCTGAACCAAGGTTTACTGATAGTTGTGGTAGAGCATTGGCACTCTGACCATAATACTTTCCACCTTCTACTCAGCGAGATGACTATCACTACCAAAGATGTCTACAGATTGCTCCGTATCCCTACTCGAGGAGAGTGGGTTTACTATGATCAGGTTTATGATGAAAGTGTATGTAGACACATGTTTGGTGATGATATGATCAGAGATGGTATGATCACATGGGTGTAGTTTGATTCATTTCCCACTTTTCCAATAGTTCTAGGTGCTGTGATAGGAGATTTACTACTTCCTGACAGATGAGGTCGCAGATTCTCAGTTGGCTGGGGTCGAATCTTGGAGGATTTGATTGCACATCCTTGATGTTTTGATTGGGGTTCTTGTGTCTTGGAACAACTTTACCATGATTTTCACTAGGTTTTTTATAGAGCTAGTGTGACTTTATCAGCTGGTGCAATATTTTTACAGTTATGGACCTAGGAGCACATCTTGGGTACGAGACCTATAGCAGCTCAAGTTTGAGGCCGAGGACGGCCACATGCATTTTTGTATGATCGGATGGTTGTCCAGCATTGTCTGGGAAAAATTGAGTATTGGCGTTGTACCATTGATGACATTGATCAGGTCATATGGAAAGATTACCTTGGATGTGAGGTATGGTGGGAGGATGACAATGAGCTTCCATATATGTTTCCCTCGTGGTGGATTATTGGTCGATCACTACTTGTGATAGAGAGAATCTATTTTTGGGAGAGTTTCAAGGTAGTATGGACGAGTCCAGGATATGCCATAGGTTATGGCATTATACGCTCGAGTATAGGTAGAGCGATCCATGTAGGGAGCATAGGTGGATTACCAGTTTGCATGCATGAAGATTGATAGATTGATATACATTCGGTGGGACATGTTAGATCACATTGCTAATGCTGGGATGACTGTTGAGTATAAAGAGTGGTTTTTACACCACAGATTCACAAGATTCATAGATCCTGTAGAGATTATTCCTGATATGGATGATACATCTGATGATGATGGCGAAGATGGCGGTGACAGAGGTGGTGGTGCAAGAGGACTGAGACAGCGAGCTCCTAGAGCATTGAGAGCTCCTAGGATATGCAGAGCTTTAGGCAGAGGATGGGTGGGACCTCAGATGTGAGGTAGTCATGTCAGGGCTAGGGGTGGTGGTTTCGGTCAGCTAAGACAGAGACAGGTACAGGCACAGGCACATGTTCAGCCTAGACCAACTGCAGGATGGGGTCAGTAGAGACAACGACAGAGATATGGCAGACAGACTCATATAGATGCTGCTAGATAGGTTCTAGGAGCAGAGGCTCCTCCACAGGTTCATGTTCATGCACAATAGGTTGCTCTTGTATAGGGACAAATTCTAACACAACAGGCGCCTCCACAAATTTCAGTGATATCGTAGGCTCCTCCCCAAGCTCCTTAGGCTCCTCCACAGGCTCCACATGTGATAGATGCCTTGACACAGGATGTGAGGAACCTACAGGATGGGTTGACATCAATGGTTGGTTGGATGGATAAGGTAGCTTCCATGATGCAGAAATTTATGACTATGATGACACATATGCCTAGTGTTGTGAGCACCAATCAGGTACCACCGACTACACAGGATAGATCGGGTGATAGAGATCCCGATGGGATAGGTGATGGATCAGGTACATGTACATGTGATGGATCAGGTTCCCCTACATGGGTCTTGAGAAAAATTGGATATTGATCCACATTGAGATGTATTGATGTATCATATTTATTGATTTTTGATCAGGATTTTGTTGATGTATCATTTTGTCGATGATATTGTATCTTGATATACAAGTGTTATGGATCTTTTGATGGACATTTATGTGATGATCTTCCTTTGATTCCCATGATGTGTATATGATTTTGATGTGAGATTTCTTTATATGCATATCTATATGATGTCTATGATGCATTTTATTTTATGTATGCTATGGAGGCAGTTTATCTTATATATGACATAGATAGATGGATGCAAATGGTTTTGATGCAACTACTCCTATATGTTTCTCTGATTTTCATGATGAATTGTGATGATTTATGAAATGCAATGGTAAATGAATGCAAATAGATTTTTGAATTTTGATTTTATGAATGTATGCAACTTTATGAAATGCACTCTTAAAATGGATGTAAAATGAATAATGATTAATGCTTCTTTTCTTTTGATTTTCTGATGAAAGATAATGATTAATGATTAATGCTATGAATGAAATGAAAAAGATAATCTCACGTCATTGATTTGAAACTAGGATAATTGATAATTTAACCCCCCCCCACAAAAAAATAAAAATAAAAATTGATTAACCCTCTTTAACTTGGAAAAATCCTCTAAACATATGCAATTAATCTAACATGATAATGCAATGCAATACAACTAATTGTCACTAGCTTTTATGAAAGAACTGCAAAAGAGATATATTATCATCATTGAGCATTGTGGAACTAGGAGCAAGTACAATCATCACTGACCATATCATGATGATATGAATACCGCTTTCATCACTTTGGTAACCCCTTGGGAAACTAGTACAACCCTCACTAGTTGAAGAAACAACTATAGGAGTATGAATACCGGCTTCATCGAATTCAATGTTTCAACTGGATTTTGGTATTAAGATATGGAAAATCTAAATAGCCAAGGTATCCATTTGCGTAAAAAAATAAAGGTTAATCCTCCTTCCTATATGAAAGTCCTCGATGGTTCTTTGATGACCATATCATTAGACGAATTCACACAAGTTGATGGATCTTCCTCAAAAAACTCACTCAAAATCAAGAAAATATCATATCTTTGTCATCGCCAATCTATTCTAAACATCACCGATTATCTAAAAAGACATAATAAAATGCAATGAATATCATCAAAAAGCTTCAAGCATTTTGCTTTGTATCAAGATTTTCAAAATAATTCCAAATATTCTGATCATTTAAGTTGTGTCAAATTTTAATCCTGATAAAATAAGTCAATGAAGTTCAAGGATCAAGTTTCTAGGTCAAATGCTTGGGTTTGAACAATGATATCCATCAAAGGCTCAACAATATTTCTCCTTAGAAATTCTAAAAATCTGCTTCTGATATGTGATCAAAATGTAGCACTTCTAAATCCATTTGTACCAAAAACCAATGCTTTGCCCCCAAGTGATAAATGTAACCATGTGAAATGTGGGAAAATGAAACCTAGTATGCAACAATGTAGTTGAGAGACTTTATTATGACTGTGCACAAATGATGGATGCAATGAAGGATATGTACAAATGAGATGATGAAAAGGCAATATGTACAAATGCAACTAGGAAAAACCTAAAGGGATCAAAAAGCGCTTGTTTACCAGGTTTTCACCTTTTGGGTTTATTTTTTCTTTTTCTCTCTCTTTTTTTTTTTCTACCAAGGCACCTATTGCTAGGTTTTCACCAAGGTACTTCTTTCTCTTTTTTAATTTCTTTTCTTTTTTTCTATTTTCTCTTTTTTTTTTATATCATCATGGTACCTATTTGCTAGGTTTTTACCAAGACAATGATGCCTGTAAAGTTTTGTGTATCAACAGAGAAATAATACCTATAAAACATTCTGTGACGCCTGCAAACCTGAAATAATGCCTGTTATAATTAAAGTGATGCCTATGTCACTGGAAACGGCCACCTATGAACAGTTAAAAACTGCCTACCAATAGGAAAATGCCACCTGCAATCTGCAGAGTGCCATGTAGACATTTTCCAGATGACGCCTATATAGTGTGAAGTGACGCTTATACAGTGCAAAGTGACACCTAGAAACAAAGAGGGGAAAATTGTGGACATTTCCCAAGGGTGTGAAAACAACTTGATCACATTTTTGGATACCCTTTTGGATTTTCTACCTGTGCATACTTTTAGTTTGATAAGAATCCCCCATTGTTGGATAGTTCTCAAAATAATTAAGGGATTGATCAATCAGGTGATCAAATCCAAGTTTTCTTGATCAATGCTCATGCCGGCTTTTACCTGATCACATTACATTAAATCTACCCTGCAATCCGATGAAACTTATCTAAGGTAGGAGTTTCCTTTTCCTAGTGACAATTCTACTTCTTCACAACAACCGACTCAAGAACCAACGAAGGAAGTAGAACCGAGTATGGCTTTCCCATTTGGCAATATGGACCCCAACCTAATCAACAACATTAATAGAGATAACAACAATAATAGAAATGGCGAGGTCAATAAAAATGGGGCCCATGGAAGAGGTGTAGACCCTAACAATCAAGGGATGGACCCTAAAAATAATGGTGGAAATGTGGACCCTAATGATGAAGAAGCAACCGAAGAAAAGGTTAATGAGGCGGTCCAAAGTCCATTCTTCATGAAGCTCATGGAGAAAGTGTTAGAACAAGATAGGGAGAAGTATTTCCTATACCTAGCACAAGCGGGGAATAAACTCCCCCAAAAATTTGATGTAGATCAACTTAAGCAAAAGGAAGAAGAAGCCAACCCGATTGACATAATGAACAAGCAATTTAAATTATTAAAAATGCAATTGGACACGATGAAACAAAGAGGGGCTCCTAAACCCTTTTCTATCACAGCTTTGTGTCCTTTTCCATTCGACAAGAGCCTAATTATGGTCCCATTCCTAAGTAATGTTGTTTTTCCTAAATACGAAAATTATGAAGGAGCATCCGATCCCCAAGATCATTTAAGGGAATTTTGTGAATTGAGCTTGGAGTTCATGCATTACACAACATATTTAATGAGGTTATTCCCTAGAAGTTTAGGAGGCATGACAATGGAGTGGTTTCCTAAGTTACCCTCTGACATCCAAAATTTTGAAGAATTGGCCTCCAAATTCGTAACTCACTATTCCTACAATATCAAACATGAGGTTACGATGATAAATTTATGTAATACCAAGCAACAAGAGGGAGAAGGATTCCTACTTTTCTTACAAAGGTGGAGAGCGGTATTCACTAGATACCCTCGAAGTGTACCCAAAAAGGAGAAGATGGATATCTTCATTAATAGCTTGAGTAATAAGATGAACTATTGGTTAAGATTGCAATTTCCTAGGTCTTTCCAAGACCTAATTGAGAACGAAGTTACTACAGAGGAGGTATTGGTTAAAAGTGTAGAACTTAAGCTTTATAAGGACAATAAGAATAACAACAACAATATATCCAATAACAATCAAAATATGAATCCTCCTAACAATAACCAATTTTGGATGAGGAACACTAAAAAAGGTGTGGTCAATGATGGAGTTATAGAAGCTAACAATTTGAAGGCCACTCCTTTTACTCTTACAAGAAGACCTACTCAAGTTAACAATGCAAGTCAAGCACCCAAAGTGTCTCTCAACAACAACAATAATAATAACACCTTTGAGAATAATCAAGGGGCTAACAAGCCTAAACCTTTCTTTGCACAAATGCCTAGAAGGACATTCACACCTTTGGGTGAACCACTTGATAATGCATTGAGAACCCTAATTGCTAATAAGATTATTGATTTACCAAGGGCTCAACCCTATGAAACACAAAGAAAGCCTAATTGGTGGAGTGAGTCCAACCATTGTGAATACCATAGGAATCGAGGACACAAAACCAATGATTGCATGCACCTAAGACATGTGGTGCAAAATTTGATTGAAAATGGTGTAATTAAGATAGAAGGACCCCAAAAAAATGAGGATCATATGACCTTAAACAACCTTTCTATAATCATGAGAAAGGCGAGTCTTCAACTTTGAACAATCAAGGCAACAACTCCAAAGGTAACAACAATGTTAATTTTTCTCATCATTATGACAATACTATCAATACCTTATCCGGGCATGAGCATGTTGTTAATGTTGTGGTAATTAAGGAACAACCCAAAGTGGAAACTTATAATGCCATCACTAGGGGGCAAGCGTCAAGGATTAACCTACAAGGGGGTGCTCCTAAACCTATTGGCCCCACACAATCAAATATTTTGGCTAAAAAAATATCTACTACAACAAATCCTTATAGTTTGGTTGATCAATTGCAAAAGACTCCAACACAAATCTCTATTTTGGAATTATTAAAATTTTCTCCCAATCACAAGGAGATCTTGGAAAAATCCCTAGTGGAGACTAATGTTCTTATAACTTTGGAGGAAGATAAGTTTCAAAATATGGTAGGACATCTCAATGCACCACATTGCCTTTCATTCTCCGAACAATATGATATGTCCATTACTCACCCTCAAAATTTGCCCTTGTGTAATACCCACCTCTTAGTTTGTTTTTCAGTTTGCGGATGCCAAACTCTTTTAGGCCTTTTTGTGTATGTGTGGTTTATTTCGGATAGTTTGAGGATATTGATGTATTGTATTTCTTTATGTTATGGATCCATTGCTAGTATGTTATATCATCTTTTACATGTGATTTATGGTTACTTTATGATGCTTATGTATATGTTAGGATTTCATTTTGATTATGGTTTTCTAACAATATTGACCCTAGATTTATAGGCACATGGATTATTGTATGTTGTAATTTACTGTTTGATGTGCTTGGTATGGTATGGGACAGAGTCGTAGTTACTTGCTTCGGCGAGATCCACACGATAAACTAGTCTCAACCATTGTTTGCCATATTATATATGCATGTATGTTCGTCCTTGTGATGCAGGTACCGGGCTACATCTTCCCTGAATTGGCAGGAGTGAGCGTGCCCTATCGTAATAATCTCAATGGTAAGAGAGGGGAGATAGTATTTAGGTCCAAATCCTACCAAAAACCTAATTGACATAATTACGGGACAAGTATCAATTTGACTACCCTACCCGAATTCATCTAGTTGACGTGAATTCATGGATCCCACCTTTGTGTGTGTGTTTGAGTTGTTTCTGTTGATTTCAGTTAATGCTTTGATATTTGTGTGATTTATCATGTGATTTATTTAATTGAATATTATTGGAATTAATTATTAAATATAGGGTATTTAATTAATTGAAAATTAAATTAAATACCTATGTTTAATTGAAAAGTTAATTAAAGGGCAATTATTGAATATTGGGATTTAATTGAATATTAGAGTAAATATGCTTTTATGCATTATTAAATAATTAAATATTTGAGTGCATGGATAAGATTGTGCTTTAAATATTTAATCTAGTTAATATATTATTTAATTAATTACATGTGCATGATTTTGTTGAAAAAGTATTTTCAAACTCAAAGATTTCAACTTGATTTTAGGATTCAAAGTTGAGTTGTGGAATTAAAAGATATTTTAATTATTTAATTGTGATTTTCTTTCAATTTTGGAGTTGAGTTCTTTTAGGAGTTAACTAGTGTGTTGTCATTAGGGTTTGCATGATTAGGGGAAGTTGATCCTCTTTAGGGGGATTCTTCTCTCATTCGAGCATAACCAATTTTTGGGAGCATTTTTGAAGAGCTTTGTGTGTTCTTGGCTTTTGGAGGATTTGAGGATTCTTGTGGGTGCATGTTGGAAAAAGTTTGTGTGTAATTCGTGATTGTGTGTGTGCTTGGAAGATTCCAGGTTTAATCATCTTCAAAAGAAAAATTCTTTCCGTTTCTTGCATTGGATCTAAGGTAAGTTTGATCTTTTTTGTGATTTCAATTCTTGATTAAATTGTGTCTTCATTGTGCTTATTGAATTAAATTTCCCTAATTAGGAGTTAATTGAGTTTTCTTGTTAAATAGAGTATTCTTGAAACCCTAGATTTATTATTTTTTTAGAAAATGATTATTTAGCATAACATTGTTATGCTGGCCAAATTTCATGGATAAATTATCTATTTAACTCCTTGAAAATGAAAAATTAAAATACCCTATAGTTGGAACTATAGAGAACGGAAAAAAATATTACTTTAGAAAAATTAGCCTTTGGATGGAATCAATTTTCTATGAAAAAAATTAATTGTTTTAAAATATTAGTTCTTTTTAAAATTACTGTTTTCAGAAATTATCATTTCTTATAAAAAATATATATATACATGGTTTGACTTTTAAAAGATTTGCATTGTTAATTTTTTATTTTTTATTTTTTTTAAAATATTAAAAATTTTGAAGAGGAGGTGGGGGCCACCAACTCCCCCCTCCCCCACGCGGCTAGGGCCGCTGTGCAGCGGGACTGCGCAGGGCAGTCCGTGCTACCGTAGGAGCACGATTGCCTGCGGTAGGCACAACTGCCGTAGTATTGTAAAGGGGATGGGTGGGGGCTGCGGGACCCCCCATATGTTGTTTTTTTAATATGTTTTTTATATATATTAATTTTTTTAAATATTAAATATTATTTAAAAAAAAAAATTTGTTTTTATATTATTTAGTTTATATGTTAGTTTGATTATTATTAATTAATTTAGTTATTAATTAAGTTAAGTTAATTTAGTTTTATTTATGTTATTAAAATTTTGTTCAAAGTTAGTTTAATATTAATATCATTTAGTTTAATATTAAATTAAATTAGCTTTATTTTAAATTGTGGAATGAGTATTAAGTGGGGATTGTATTTTTTTTTTTAAAAGAAAGATAATTAGGAGGATTTATTTTTATTATAGTTATAAAGTAACGGTTATTAATCAACAAATTCTATGGTATTAAATAGTTAATAATAGGGGTATTATTGGGCGATTTTTATTAATGTGTATGGTGCACCTAGGATTTTATAGTTTTATAATTATAGCTGTAGTTGGTAATTTTTCTGTAGGTTTATTTATATGCTGATTTTATAAATAAATCCATAGGATATGTTAACATTTACCCACATGGAATGTTTGATTATTTCTAGATAGCAATTTTAATGGATAAATGAATTTGCATAAATTAGGATGTTATAAATTTGTTTATCCTACGTTAACACTATACTTGATTTAATGTATTCTTAATATGAATTTATTATGCCGTGATGTGTTTTGAGTGCGTGATTAAATGAATTGCATATTCTTCTATGTTATCATGTTTTCGGGTATCTGTTGGGTTAAAGGACCCTTAGGACATAAAGCCAGAGGTTTTGGGGATTGTACTTTTTGCATGGTATCTTGTGAGATGTCAGTTCATGTTTTGTGATGATGCCATGGTCTTGATTTCTTAGACCCAACCTGATTCAGTTATGATGTGTTGTTTGGTCTTATGAGGGTACTGTGGTTATTGTATGGTTGTTGAGAACCTATTTTCTCCTGAATGAGCAGGATGAGATTTGATTTATGATATACCTTTATGATATTCCTTGTGAACCTAGGGTAGGTTACCTAGTTGTATAGTAGGAGGTGGCTCGCAATAAATTGTCGGAGCTCACAAGTGGCTGCTAGGATCATTTATTGTAAGTACTGGTAACAAGTGATAACATAATAATTTATTAGGCTGCGTTAGTATTAACTAATAAGATATTAATCTGGTTAGTGACTTTGTCAGTTTGAGAGGTCATTGGCGTCGTGTATGGTCACTTGAGTGCTGGGATTCATTTAAGAATTTCTAGGACTAAACTCAAGGGTTAGACGTACATGATGACACTTTCCTATATATAGCTTAGGTTATCCTATGTGTGTCAGTTACCTCTGGTATTTTGTAGTTTCCTTGTTTATGATTCAGATAGCTTCTAGGATCTTCCTATGCTTTTCTTCATGTGGTCTTGTATACCCTTGATGTTTTCCTTCTTTTTGTATACCCGTGTGAGTGGGACCGTTACTATCTCCTCAACATGGTGGGAGTGGACCTTTGGTTCCATGTGGTCGGGTGGTAGTGATTCTTATTACCATTGATATCCAACGGTTCTTCTTCATGATCAGATGATCCTTGTTGCAGTTCTTCTTCTCCTATCTTCTTCATCTTCTAGAGACTTGTTCAGTTTCATGAGTTATACTTTTGTAACCATATGTTTATGTTGGTTGACATCATTTCAAGGATGTATTTTGTTGCATTCATCATGTTTATCTTTGGAGGTTTTGATCTCATCATATCATTTGGAATCAGGTAATAGTGTATCGAATGTGATACCTGTATTAGTTGTTGTATCATACTTGTATTAGATTGATTACTACATACCTTGCATCATGTGCAGAGGATGTGAGTTATGAGATGTATATTATTGGATTCAGTTGATGTAACCTTATGTTAGTTCTTTATAGTTGTTTTTGTAGATTAGTTTGCTTAAGAAATTCTATGTCAAGGAACCCTCGAGGATTGTTATCTATGTATGAGTTTTGATTACATGTATGTCATGTACTTCATTGTGTTGCTTCCGCATTGTTATCATTATTGTTTGTAAACATTTAAAAAAAATTATCGTGTTAACTTAGTGTCATGTTTAGGTTAGCTCTCTTGGGTTCCCTGGCGGGGCATTACACCTTGCATAAAGAAGTTTTAATCCAAAGGCATAGGGTCAAGAGAGTTCTCATTGATGGGGGAGTTGGTCTTAACATTTGCACGTTGAACCTTGTCAAGTCTTTAGGGTTAGCCTAATCATCCATTGATCCTAAAAAGAAAATTACCATTAAGGCTTATGATGAGGAAGAGAGATCTTCGAAGGGCATGATTGTTTTAGCTATTCAAGTTGGACCTATCAAGAAAGACACCATATGTCAATTCCTTGATATGAAGCTAACTTATAATATATTATTGGGGAGACCATGGATTCATGAGATGCAAGCGGTGCCTTCCACCTATCATCAATGCATAAAATTTCCACACATGGGTGAAGAGATCATAATTGGAGGAGATTATAATCCCTTTCAATATTGCAACACATTGAAACCTAGTCATGGGATATTTATTCCTCACAATAGGAAGGGAATCATCCCTAATGTCACCATTGAAGAAGCTAAAGAGGAAGGTTCAAAGTTAACATCAAATGCTACATCTACCTCAAACCCTAATCAAACTAACTCATCTACATCAACTAAGGGAAAGGAGAAAGTGAGTTATGAGGGTCAAAGTTCACATGAAAATTCAGTTAAAATTTCTACATCAAAGGTGGAAATTTTGATACCTTCTAAGGATGAGAGAGAACAAGCCAAGAAGGACCAATACCAAAATATTAATGAAATGATGCATAACTTTGAAAAGCAATGTAGAATCAATTCCAAAGGAGTGGGGGAATATTACATTTCCCTATTTGATTTTCCAACTTCTCCTAAGACACATGGAAAACCATCAAGTGCTCATCCACATGAAAAATATAACTCTCATTTTGTAAGAGAGAGTGAAAAATCATCCCTAAAAAAGGAGGACAATGAATTTTTACAATGGCTGTACAAAGAGGAAGACACTCCAAACAATCCCTTGGAAAGAGTACAACACATCAATATTCAAACCAAGCAATATGGAAAGTGATTTCAAATTATGAAAAAATGGGACACAAGGGAAGAGGACCCTTAGGAGTAAGGAATAGAGGATTGCTAGAACCCATTGAACCAACTTGGAGATCAAAGGATGAGAAATCCAGAATAGGTTATCAAGACAAAGGAGAAATTTCAAGCCCTATGCATGATTTTCATGAACATGTACACATGGTAGGATCCAAGAGTGAGGATGATTCTGGAGATTATGAGTTGGATTCCCTATCTGAATATTCTTGTCATGATAAATAGGTTGATTTTATTCACACACATGCTATCATTCCTAATATCAAAAGTCAAGACAATGAGAATCAATGTTCGAATTCTACACAAGTATCAAATGAGTCTCAAGAATCTAATGTAGGTCAAGCATCCAGGGATAATCAATGGATAGGTGAACCTTGGGTATCTTTGTGGGAGGGTGATTCAAATGTTATATTTAATCCACATTATTTCTTTCCCATGGAAATCAACGAGGACTCTAGTGAGGAAAATTTTGATCCTACTTCCATGGAACACCTTGAGCAAGCACATGTTATAGACCTAAGCGATACAATGTAAAAACCTTAAAATGAGGTCATGTCCTTGAATCATTTGAATGGAAACTTTCCTAATGACTCTTTAGCCTTACTTCATCCTGAACTCATTGATTGGGATTTAACCAAACCAAATGACTTATTATGCTTTCCCAATGACAATGCAATGACCCAATACATAAATGCGGTTGAGCCATCTTCTTCCACCAATGAATACAATCTAGACATAATGATAGAGGTAGAGGTCCAACCTCTCAATCATAAAATAAAAGAAAGAAATTTAAAAAAATGAAAAGGTCTAGTGGTGAAAACCACCATGTGACAGTGCTAGAACCTAAAAAAGTAAAAATATCAGATGTTTCTAAAGGTGAAAACCCAACTATGACACCTAAAGAAGAGAGGTTGGATACCCTACCAGAACATCATGATGAGAGATCTCCTATTCTCATAGAGCCAACATAAAAGTTTAACATTGGAACCGACTTGGAACCAAGTTTATTCTCTTAGTAGCATCACTAACCCCATCAGAAAGGAAGGAGTTCATCAAATTATTTCAAGCAAAGAAAATTAACTTTGCATGGTCATATGACGACATGCCAGGGTTAGATCCAAGCTTCATAATGCACCATCTTAATGTGAAACCTGACATCAAACCTGTAAAGCAAAAATTGAGAAAGATGCATTCACATGTAGCCCTATTAGTTAAAGCGGAATTGGAGAAGCCACTTAAGGTTGGATTCATAAGAGTAATAGCCTATGCATAATGGATATCCAACATTTTACGAGTTACCAAACATGATAAATCCATTAGAATATGCATAGATTTTTGAGACCTTAACCTTGATTGTCCGAAGGATGATTTTCCATTGCCTAGCATTGATGCTATAGTGGATTTAATGGCTGGACATTCAATGTTCTCATTAATGGATGGATTTAGTGGATACAATAAGATTGGCATAGCACCTGAAGACCAAGAAAAGACTACTTTTACATGCCCATGGGGAACCTTTTGTTGGAATGTGATGCCCTTTAGCCTCAAAAACGCTGGAGCAACTTACTAACGAGCAATGACCACTATCTTCCACAACATGATGCACACCTTCCTAGAAGACTACATGGATGATATTTTAGCTAAATCATATCAAAGAAAATATCATCTTCCAATACTAGAAAATATTTTCACAATGTTAGAGCAATTCAAAGTGAGATTAAACCCAAAGATATGTGCATTTGGGGTTTAATCCGACAAGCTCTTAGGCTATATAGTTTCTGCAAAAGGCATAGAAGTGGATCTGGTGAAAGTACAAGAAATAATAGACATGGATACTCCCAAAAATATCAGTCAAATGAGGTCCCTTCAAGGAAGACTTCAATCCATTAGGAGGTTCATTTCTCAATTGGTGGAAAAGTGCCATTCATTCACAAGATTGCTATATAAAGATACTATTTTTACGTGGGATTATGAATGTGAACAAGCCTTCACTTTGTTGAAAACATATTTGGTCAATCCACCTATCTTGATGCCTCCTATCAAAGGAAAACCATTAGTACTTTATATTTTAGCAACAAAAAGATCTTTAGGGTTCTTATTGGCACAAGAGGATGAGGAAGGAAAATAAAGAGCTATTTACTACTTGAGTAGAACTTTGATCAAATATGAATTAAAATATAGCTTCATGGAAAGAGCTTTCCTATCAGTAGTTTTTTCCTCACAAAAAATAAGAAATTACATGTTGATGCACAAAGTGAAGTTGATTGCAAAGATTGATCCTTTAAAATACTTTCTTAGCAAAACAACCCTAAGTGGAAGGATTGATAAATGGGTAATGGTGCTTAGTGAATTTGATATTGAATATGTGGAATGTAAAGCTATCAAGGGCCAAGTTATTGCTGATCAATTTGCTGAAAATCCATTAGATTCTACTCATCCCATTCAATTTGAATTATTTGATGCAGAAATAGTCAATGTGGAAGCTAAGGCATGAAAGTTGTATTTTGATGGATCCTATACTCAAAATAGTTCAGGGGCAGGAGTTTTATTGATCACACCTCAAGGGTACACCATTCCAAAATCTTATAAAATTTTGTTTTCATGTACAAACAACATTGCAGAATATGAAGCTTTAGTCATAGGCATCAAAATGACTTTAGAATGAAATGTTACAGAACTGCAAGTTTATGGAGATTCTCAATTAGTCATCAACCAAATCAATGATGAATACCAAACTAAGGATGAAAAATTTATGTGATATAAGAGAATGGTAGATGACTGGAAGAAATACTTTTCCTTAATCACATTTGAGCAAATTCCAAGAGACAAGAGTAGAGCTGCTGATGCTATGGATACCTTGGCTTCATTACTCCAAATGCCTGATCAGAATGTGAGGTATGAATTCTTGGTGGAAGAGTTGGTAAAACCATATTTTGACTTACCCAACACCCAAATTATTTCCCTTATTTATGGACATGACTCACCTTGGTATAGACAAATTTATTCCTATCTTAAAAATCAATTTTTACCCATTGACCAAACTCGTGCCCAAAAATGACATTTTATAAGACAAGTCGCTCGTTATACCATCCTATCAGACACAATGTATCACAAGGATCTTGAAAGAATGCTTCTTAGGGTTCTAGAGGACAAGGAATCAAGATTTTCTTTAAAAGATGTTCACAGGGGGATTTGTGGGTCACATTCAAGTGGGTTGAATTTAGCTAAGAAAATCCTTCGAATGGGGTACTTCTGGAAAACCTTAGAAAAAGATGCTTGCCACTTTGTCAAAGTGTGTGCGAAATGCCAATACTAGGGAGACATGATCCATGCACCTACACAAGAATCACATCCTTTTATCACACCATGGCCATTTTAAAAATGGGGTTTTGATCTTATTAGAATGATTTACCTACCTTCTTCTAATGGTCATAAATATATCATAACAACAACATAATATTTTACTAAATGGGTAGAGGCCGTACCTTTGACAACTGCCATGGGAAAATAGATTTCAATGTTTATCCTTAATCACATCATTTGCAGATATGGTATTCCTCATGCCATCATCACAGATAACAGAAAACAACTCAAGAAAAAAGATGTGGATGAACTTTGTGAAACTTTTCATATCACGCATCATTCTTCCTCCATTTACTATCCTCAAGGTAATGGACAAGCTGAAGCCACGAACAAGAATATTCTCAAAATCTTGAAGAGATCAGTTGATAAATCAGGAAGAGATTGGCATGTGCAGATAAAACCGACATTATGGGAATATAGAACTAGCATCCAAACACCTACTGGAGCTACACCATTTTCCTTAGTCTATGGGGCACAATCTATTTAACCCTTGGAAGTCAAAATACCATCCCTGAGACTTTATTTACATGGATTAATCAATGATGAGGATTATAGGGTCACCCAACTTCAACAATTGGAATTGTTGGAGGAACACCAAACACAAGCCTATGAAAATTTGAAGGTTTATCAGAATATAATCTCAAGAAACTACAACAAGCATATCAAACCAAGAACCTTTCAAGTGGGAGACTTAGTGTTATGAGAAAACCTTAAAAATCAAGCTGATAGGGAAAATAAAGGAAAATGGGAAGTAAATTGGCTTGGACCCTTTGTCATTACTTCCCCTTTTGGAATGGGAACTTATAAGTTAGTTGATTGCGAGGGTGATGAATTACAAGAGCATATTAACAACATCCATCTAAAGAGGTTTCATACTTGATCAGATGAAAGAGCATAGGAGGAAAGAGTATCAGACGAGTGTGTATCTGATGACTTCAACATCAAATATTTTTACATGATAAAATTTAAAATCCAAAAACATGAGAAAAATTAAAAGTAAAAAACAATGGAAAAGCATAAAATCAGAAAAAAGGAGAAAATTGAGCTAGATTAAGCATATCATAATCAAAATTCTCATTCTAGGATTGTCACTAGTAGAGATTAAGGCTAAGAGCTCTATTAGCAAAGCTTAGTTAGAGATCCATGAGATGTTAAATGCTTTATTTGTCAATTCTTTGTTTAAATTTTATTATTTTCTTCCATAGAATTGATAGATATCACCTTTATTTCATGAAGGTATGATTTATACATACACAATTATTTTTGTATTTTCTATTTTTTATGACTTTTTGGAATTTTTAATACTTTTATTTTTTATTTTACTTTTGGATTTTTTATTTTTGAAGTTGGGATTCCCTAAATTTGTACACACAGAAGCATTTGAGATGCATTTTATTTATGGTCTCAGGGAGAGGATCTCCCTCTGGTGTAGAAATTTGATATATAGACCCATACTTAGCTATGATGACATAGGGGGCCAACCAATTAGGCTCAAATTTTTCTTTATTTTCTTGGTCTTGGAGATTATTTTGGTTTTAAATAAGAACAAGATTGCCTACCTCAAATTATCTTGGATTTATTTTCTTGTTATACTATAGATGTAGGTGATTTTGATACACATGCAAGTGATTTAAGGCATTGAGGTTCCTCTCATCAAGGATCTAGAGCTCTTGAAGATGTGCAACTCTGTACTCCTTATCTGGTATAAAATTCTACAAAGATACTATGAAGGATGGGATCTCGATCTCAATGGGGATGGAAACTTCAAAATCAAAGACTAGGGAGTATGATGTGGCTCTGGTGGGTGTGCAGATAGAAGTGTGATAGGCCCATGGAGCGGGGTTTAACTATAGGTTCTAGTCATGACCAACTTTATTGACTCTCTTTTTAAGAATTTTAATGAGGGTTTTATTTGTAGCTTCAACTTGACTATTACCTTATGGGTAGTATAGGATGGAGAAATGTGTTGGATACCAAATTTTTGACATAATTCTCTGACATCCCAAATCTGGAAGGCTTTACCATTGTCAATGAGAAAGCATTATGGGATGCCATAGTGACAAACAAGATAATTCAATATGAACTTGAAAGTATGTTTGTCAGTGGTACATGTCAAGGGGACAACCTCAACCCATTTTGTAAAGTATTATGTGGTGGTGATAATGAATTTATGGCCATTGGAAGAGGTTGGGTGGATTTGTCCAATGAGATTGAGCCCCCACTGTGAGAAGGGCCAAGAAGTAATAACATGTTTCAATGATTGAAAGGGTGCATGTATCAAATCGTCATATTGCTGACATGGAACACATTTATTAACAAAGTGATAGGCATATTGTTCTATCATGGGCCAATAGTAACATGTTCACACAAGTTTCTTTACAAGATTGAGATCGAGAGAATGAGCACCACAAATTCCTTAGTGAACCTCTTGTAATGTTTTTTAAGATTCTTTTGATCCTAGACACCTAAGGAGGGTTCCATTGAAGTGCTTCTGATACAAGGTTTCTCCTAGGATGGTGTAACGGGATGCACAACAAATAAAGGTCTTCCGTTGGTTGGGAGTAAGGTGAGGTGGAATGATTTCATCATGGAGGTAAGCATAAATTTCCTAGTACCAAGGGGAATCAAGACCAACAATGTCATACTACATTTCTGATTCATGCATATCTTTTGCAGGGACCATGTGATATTCTACAAGAAATTTACACCAATGACTATTTTTAGGCATGGAAATTAAGGACCTAATAGTGTCCATTTTTTTTTAAAGAAAAAGTGGACGGGCCACTAAATATATATATTAATAAAATTTGGTTCAAGAGCTCATCCGGGAAAGAACCAGTAAGAAAACCTAGAATCCTTGCTTAGATACAATACATTATTTATATTTAAGAACAAAAAACACCACCCTTCTACATTAGTCATTCTTTTCAGTCATTATTTGTATAAAACCGTCTGGCCGGTTCAGGTCATCGGTGCTGTCGATCGGGTAACCCTATTAGCCATGATCGCTTGTCAGTTATCTTGATTGGTCCATCGGTGTCGGTTCTTAGTAGCGTCGGTGACAGTTGTTGTTGTCGTCAGTGTCGGTTGTGGCCAATATCGGTGTCAATTCTGGTCAGTGTCGGTGTCACTTCTGATCAGTGTCGGTGTTGGTTCTAGTCAGTGTCGGTGTTGGTTCTGATCATCATCGGGCACCACTGAAATCAAAATCCCAAACCATGGTAACCAACCCATAGATAGCCCAAAATAAAACTTTAGCTTCTGATCAGTGTTGGTGTTGGTTCTGGTCAGTGTTGGTGTTGGTTCTGATCATCGTCGGGCACCACTGACATCAAAATCCCAAATCATGGTAACCAACCCATAGATAGCCTAGAATAAAACTTTATATCATCTCAAGCCCATTATAACATAAAGTTTAGCATTTTACAAAATCAGGCATGATCGAAGTACCAACTATATCAACGACTATACATATTTGCATAAAAAATCCTTCACCAGTAGTTACTTTCTTTACTCTTGCATCGCATCATCATCCGCAGAGTGATGCAAATGGTGTGGCCACTCCATAACTGATGCCATTGCACCGTCCTCTGTTGCAGCCATATCCCAACTGCTATCTGCCATGTTCTTTTGCTCATGTGGTGGCGTAAGTCATGGTCCCCAACCTAAAGAACATCCAGTTGGTTCTGGTTCTAGGGATAAGGTACCCCACTCGCTTCCATGTGCTTCCTGGTTTCTACCTTCCTGACCCAAGTTGGTTGCAGCACCCAATGCCTGTTTGGATGCTGTACCCGACACCCAGGCTAGACAGTGGGGAGTTTGTAAACTAGGTTTGTTCTCCAGGGCCCAAGTATCATTTCATTGTAGATTGTAGCTTGGAGTTTCTTCATGCCTTGCTTAAGGTCTCCGGGGATTGATGTTCCTAGGCAACCCTGATAAATTTGGTAACCCTAGAAGGTCTGTCAGCGTGAGAACCATAGCCATTATTTTCCCCTCCAACAGCGAGCCAAGGACATGCCCATTCTCTTGGAATGCATTTCTTATGATCTGTGCATTCTGCATTTCTATTGCCCTCTTGGCTCCATTAAACGCCACTAAGAATCCGTGGTTGTGCAGAATTTGATGAGTGGTAAACAAACCCCCAATCAACGCGTGGCCATTCCAGAGGTCATAATTTTGCATAGCATGCTTTAGTTTGTTGGCAACCCAAAACTTCTTTTGAATCACTTTGAATGCCAAAATTTCTAATAAACAAGGGGATTGAAGGAGGTCCATTGCATTCGACAGAAATATAGACACTAGCTATGAAGGAAATAGAAATTGTTTTGTTTGTGGGTCAAAGTTCTCATGACCCATTACTTGTATGATTGCACGTTGAATGGCATCGGAATGCACCAGAAACATTTCATCCATCTCTTGGTCAATGATACGCATTGGGAGCACATCTTCATTTATGTTAGACGACAGCCAGATTCTGTATTTTTTTGGCAATAGTTTAGAATGATGGGTAGCACAAGACCAACAAGCAACACATACTTCTGCCATACAATCCATATTCTAGTGCTTGTGTTACACAATGTGTTATGAAGTGTTTAAATAAGAGACGCGGAGTGCTTTGATGGCTTCAATGAGGCACATAAATGAGTGTGTCTTTATTGCAATTAACTCCGATTTGACACTATTTGCACTCCAGATTTCTTAGAATGAAGGCAGGCATGCACATTGGATATGGTGACAATAAGTACTGGAGTCCTCTTTTATGAAATGCCTAGCTTAGCATCATAAAAGTGTTAATTAGGTGTACTTTCTTTTTCACCTTGAGATCAACCCATCACCTATTAAAGATCGCTGTTCATTTTGAAATTCAATTCCCACATGGAGGATTAAATATTTTACATCACCTGCGTACCTTTTCTCATCTTGATTACCACATACCCTCATGTGTGCATGTTGATGACATCATCTGTATATTTGGAACCAATCTTGGTGCCAGCGTACTTTGCAGCTATGAGAATGTTCATTTTATGCATCATTATGTGCAATTCTTGATTGATCTAATTCCACTAATCTATTTAATTGACATATATCTCCTGGGATTACACTTGGCATTATAAGTGTAATATCCACACCCTCGCAGCCAAAGTTGGCTAGACAGTCTGCAACCCGATTTCCTTCTCGTAATGTATGAGAAAGGAATGTTTTTGAGAAGGTGTCCAATAATTGCCAAATTTGCTTTAGGATGTATTCAAGTTGCCAGTTGTGGGTAGATCTTTTGATGCAGGCATTAATTATGACCATGGAGTCACCTTCAACATGTATGTCGGAGATTCCACATTTTTTTGCCAGTATTAGTCCTGCAAGCATTGCTTGTGCTTTTGCTATATTATTTGATCCTACCGGCAATGGGGAGGCAATGCATGCTACTAAATTGCCATGCGAATCCCTGTTGCATTCACCCAATCCTGATATTCCTGGGTTACCACGAGATGCTCCATCAAAATTTATTTTCATTACCTATTGATCGGGGGTGCCATTTAATATTTGATCTATCAACTAGACCTGGTACCTTTTTAGATGCACCCCATCCCATTGGTAGCATGAGGTTCCCCCAAGTTCTCAGGATGCTACTATCCCATGATGACAGTACTGGATTGTATCCACGTGCTGGCATTTACAACTTCCGATATTGATTTTTCTAATCCTTGTAGAACTGTTTCTAAATTTGACTTCTCATTTTGAAAAATCCTTTTGTTTCTTTCCCACTAGATCAACCATACAATAAGCACTGGTGCACACTTCCAGATATTTTCAAATAGTGAGCCACTATGCAAATCGGGCCAAGACTGGAATAAGTCCCACAATTTACTAGGCAGAGGGGTGAAGAAGCATATTTTTTTAAGAACAAAAGTCCAGCATTCGTTTGCAAAGGGACATTGCAGGAGAAAGTGGTCCACCGTTTCAATCTGGGCTTCACACAATTTACACTTAAAGGCTTGTGCAATTCTGAGTTTTTGTAAATGGTCACTAGTGAGAATCCTGTTTCTTAAGGCTAGCCATGCAAAGCACCCTACCTTAGGTAGAACAACTTGGTTCCAACAAAAATTTTATGCTCTTGCCTGGACCTTGTCATTTGCTAAGTTCTGAAGAATTCTATATCCCTCTTGAATAGAATATTTTCCATTACTGCCTTGGTGTTTTTCCATGACTATGTTCTTCTTGATTGAGCATTGAGGTATACACAATAAGTGTCCCTTGAACAATAGTCCTTCCTGCAATATATAGTCAGTAAATTCCACCTTGAAAATGATGATTAGGCATTTAAATAAACTAATTATAAAAGGAAAAAAAAAATAGCCATATATTATCTTGGAAATGATTAACCTCATATTTGCTTAAAATAAAGGCACTTTATTGAGTGTTACTAAGGAAATCTTTACAATCAATACTATTGTAATAAGCCCTCTGTTGTTAGAAACTACTTAGTTACAATAATACAAGTTATGGATTTAATCAAAATCAAACACATAAACTAAGCATAGTGAAGCCTAGGCCCTAGAGTGGAACCCAAAATTGGTCACTTTTTAAATTTCTCTAGGGATTTGTGAAAATTAGATGTTTGTAAAATTCTACTTCAAATCCTCAACCATGCATCTATGCAGAAGTAATTTATCATTTATTGTCTGATATTCATCGTTGACCTTTTTAATTACAAGCTAAGAGTTTCCAAAGAAATGTAATCTAGTGATTTTCTACTTGATGGCAAGGTGAAGCCTTGTAACCAAAGACTCAAATTCTGCAATATTTTTTGTATATTCAAAGGTCAACTTGTAAGACTTTGGTATGTAGACCCCTTGTGAAATGATAAATATTATGCCTACCACTAATAATTTTTGTGTATATGACCCATAAAAATACAATTTCTATTGTGTGCTAGGGGTAACTATCATAATAACATCACCAGAGAACTCTGCAACAAGGATATGATCATTGGGTATGGGTGTTTTGACTAACTAATCATCTATTAATTGTCCTTTGATTGCTTTCTAGTCCATGTACTCAATGTTAAATTCATTGAGGATCATGACCAACTTTTCTATTTTTCCTATGATATTCTCTTTAGACATCAAATATATAAGAGGATTGATCTTAGAAATGAGATTTTTATTATGATTGGGCATGTAATGGGAAATATTTTATGTATAAAAGATAACTTTAAGACATGCTCACTCTATAGGTGTGTAGTTGAGCTCATAGTTGACTAATGTGCAACTGATATAGTATATTTCTCTCTCTTTTCCATTTTCATCTAACTATTCCAAAAGTTCCCCTAATGAAATAGTAGTAGTTGGTATGTACAAAAGCATAGGTCTTCCCTCTACCAGTGGTACAAGCACTAGTGGTGATGTTTTTACAATGGTGAGAAAGGTTGATTGTGCCCTTGGTCTCCTTGGTTGTTCAACATAGAACTCAGGTTTGTAACATGGCTTAAATTCCTCATATGCTTCTATATGTCTAGTGGTTTTATCTGGAGTTAACAGGTTGATCTTTTGGTGCAACGACAACCGCTAGTTGTAACAAGTGGTATTATAGCTTGGTCACAGGCTCAAATCCCTTGCTTACGCTGGGGGGAATGTTACAATGGAGAGAAAGGTTGATTTTTCCCTTGGTCTCCTTCATTTTTCAATGAAACTCTTGGGTTTATGACATGGCTTAACCACCTCCTGTGCTTCTATATGTCTAGTGGGATTATCAGACATAAACAGGTCGATATTTTGGTGCAACAAAAACCGCTAGTTGTAACAGATGTAAGATATGTCTTGAATTGGTCAAAGGCCTTCTGAAAGAGACAATCCCATTGGAATTTGACATATTTGTGGATAATGAGGGAAAATGGTTGACATTTATCAACAAGTTATGTAATTAAGTGATATATGGATTGAAGCCTGCCTTGAAGACTACAAATCTTTTTTAAGTTCTTAGGAGGTGGCATTTCTAATATCGCTTTAACTTTCTTGAGGTCTATGTTGATTCCCCTATGTGATACAAATGTAACCCAAAAAATTTCCAGATGTGACTCCAAAGACACACTTCTTAGGATTGAGTCGTAATTTGTATTGTTCTAGCCTCTCAAATTTCTTTGTGAGTACTACAATGTTTGAGTTTCTAGTTTTTATTTCCCTAGAAGATCATTAACATAATTTTCCATGATGTCATGCAAGAGATCATGAATTTTTTTTGGCATGGTGCGTTGCTAAGTGGATCCAATATTTTTAAGTCCAAAGGGCATGCCTTGGTAAAAAAATGTGCCCTGAGGTATGGTGAAGGTAGTCTTGTATTGATCCTTATAAAAAATTCAATCAGATTGTACCTGGAGAATCCATCCATTAAAGATAGAATCTCATGCTTGGTAGTCAAATCCACTATTATGTCAATGTTAGGAAGCAAAAAATCATCCTTGGCACATTATTTATTTCAGTCTTTAAAATATTTTTACATACATATGTCCCCAAGGGGTTTACCTACTGGTACAATATTAGAGACTGATTATGGATAGTCAATAGGTATGATAAATCCAACATCCAACATCTTCTGCAATTTTTCTTTTATTAGGAGTGCAATCTTTGGTTCCATCTTTCTAAGTTTTTATTTAACTGGTTTGGTGTTTGGATATACTATAAGATGATGAACTAGTAATTATAGGTCCAAACCCATCATGTCTGCATATGACCATGTGAAGTTGTGCTGTGATTTTTGGAGAAATTTGGTCATATCTTTCTTCTCTTCTTCATTTATAGATGTTTCCATAAAATTCTTGAGGGTGCATAGATTGAATTTAATTGTATCCTCAATGAGAATGGATGACTTCTCATGAGGTAGGGCCATCAAAATAAATTAAAATTCTCCCTCTTCTAGTATCTTAGGGAGGTTTTCACTAGAAGATTTGTCCTTTATTTTTTACTTTTTTTGTCATTCGAAGGCACCTTAGAAATGATTTCACCAAGGGATGTTTTTTTTCCTTTTTTACTTTTGTGACTGATCTGACTTACTGCCTAAAATATGCTTATTTTTGATAACTAATCTGGTGTTCATATTCTTGAAGGTCCTTATGATATAAAATTTCCAACGCTGCCTCATCTGTTGCACATATATCTAATGGTGGTGGTCCTCATTGATCCCAATAAATAATCTTAGGATGTTTGAATGGAAGGTCATGTGAGGTGAGGTCAAAGAGGGTTATGGTGTAAACATTATCAGTTCCTAAAGGTCATCATCAATGTACTTGAAAGGGACTTCACATAATTCCTCTTCAAGGTCTTCAGAGTCAGAAGAAGCTTCTTGGTCATTTTAAGAGGTTACTTTGGTCTCTAAGTATTATCTGAGTCCTCTATTGTGATAGTAATCTTATGGATTACTTGGTTTTGAGTTGGTTCATTCTTTTGCTCCCAAGCCTATTCTATGGTATTGTAATCGGGTATAATATGATCAATAGAAACCTACAATAACACTAGATCTCAATCGCAAGAAGATTTTGTCAAGGCAATTAGTATTCCCAATACTCAAGAAAGGATGTAAGACAAACAATAAGAATAAATAATAATCAATATGAAATCATTCTAAGAACATGAATATGAAAACAAAAAAATTTCCTTGGTGTTCTCCTTCTTTATGTAATGCGGGCTCTCAGAAATGAGTGCTCGATTGTATGCCAACATAAGAATCCAAAGCAATTGTGGTTACCAAAACCAAAGGTTTGGCTCTCTATTTATAAGATTTTAAGGATTCAAACCAAGATTCCATGATTGAAGGACTAATTGACTATGATTGAGGATTCAAACTCACAGTGAGTAGGAATTAAACTCTGCTTGACTTACATGATTGGGGGATTGACTAAATGAGGTGGAAGAGATAACTCAAGTGAGTGAGCGTTTAAATCTAATTGACTTCCCGGATTGAGGGGATTGTCTTAAGAGGTGGAAGAGATAACTCAAGTGAGTGAGATTTCAACTCTAATTGACTTCCCTGGTTAAGGGGATTGACTGAAGAGGTGGAATAGGAGACTGAGTTAGGAGAGAAATTCATGGAGTGAAGAGTTGTGATTGAAAAGCTAACTCAAATTGAGTGTGAGTTAGGATTTAGGAGGATATTTGTGATTTAAATAAATAATAAATTATTTATTTGCACATATGGGATATTTTATAAAAAAGAATTACTTATTTATTTATGAGAGGAATTATTAGTTTAATTAAATAATTATAATTTATTTAATCATGATAGGGGATTAACTAGTTTAATTAAATAAATATCATTTATTTAATCATGAGATGGATTTTGATTTAATTATTACATAAATATAATAATTAATGAAGGGGGAAGATTAATTAAATTTGATTATTTAATTATTTATAAGGAGACATGTAATAATTAAATAATGTTTGATTATTTAACTATTTTGTAGATGAATAGGTGATGAAATATTGATTAGACGTTGAATAATTAAAGTAGTTAATTAAAACTACTTAAATTAGAAATTGAAGGGAAATGATGATTTTGATCCAAGAATATGGTAGAAAGACACAATTTATTAAATAATAAATATTATTAAATAAATTAAAGAGGAATATTAGTAATGTCATTACATTAGAGCAATAGGCCATGTCTACATTTTGCCCCTCTTTGATACAATGCATTTTAGGCACTGTTTCAAAGAATAATTTGATAAAAATCATGCCCCAATGGGAAAAAGGTGACAACGAGGTAAATGCTGCCCCCTCGAGAGATTATTTATGAAAGAAAGGCATGACTAATCTCTTGAAAGAAGATCATTAATGTTAGATGAAATGATGCAAGAAAAGAATAACTATTAAGAAGTGGAGAATATTGGTAGGTCATGATGACTATTTGATTTGACATTGGACATATAGATTTTGGGTAAGAATTATGTCTAGTTTCAGGAAGGACCCATCCTGTATAAGACTATTGATAGAAAGTTAAGAGGGGAGAGAATGAAGATGAATCCTTGATTGAAACCCTTAGATCATAGTAAACAAAGCTTTCAATTTTAATAACCACATTTGAATTCCAACTGAATTGAGAAATATCTTTCATCATTGAACCATATTTATCATAGAAAAATTGAATACCATCATACCTACATATTAAATATCAAGGCACGACTATCCTTTTGTATTCAAACAAGTACTTTAAATAGACAAGGAATGTTGATAAATCTAGGTCAGACGTTAAGAGTCAAAGTATGTGCAACATATCACAACCAATTTATCTATTACAAGCCCTGCAATTAGATACCACATGTGGTTGTGAAGGCTCTTACCATAGAAACCCAAAATGCTCTTTTAAGAATTCTTAGTCAACATCCCACAAACAACATACAAGAAAAGATAAGTCATGAACCATACATCTCTAATCACTTAGGTGGAATCATGGAGACGCATAGGTACATAACTTGCGAAAATCAAGAAATAATAAGACCAATTGGATTCAACAAGTAAGTATCCATACTGATTTATGTGTTTGTGTTTTTGTAGTTGTTTAGAGATTGATTTGTTGACATTTTTCTGATGCTATCAGATGAAGTATAGGGTACCCCATGTAAGACTTCTCCATCTGGTTTTGAGTGCTCCCTTCCTTGTCTAAAATAACATGATTGTCTTGACAAAATACTATGCTATGGGACCCGTTGATAGATGAGACAGTGTGATAAATCCGACTGAGGACCCACTCATGAGTTTGAGTATTTTGACATGGTTTTTCTAAAGCCCATATTTGCTGAATGACATCATTTAATGCTTGTTTCAAAATGCAAAAGAAATCAATATATATACAAAGAAGATTTATTGCAGATTTTTTGGATTTGATGATTTTTTTGGTTGTCTTATGACAAACTTTTTCAGGACTTTTTATAAATTTTTTTGGTCCACCTGAGGGTTGGTATGTTCGAGTCAAGGTATGTGCGACATATCACATAAGTGAAGGCCCTTATCACAGACACCCCATACATGGTCACCCTAGATGAATATTTTTAATTTTTTTGATTATTTTTGAACTTTTTAAAATATTTTCCGATTTTCAGATATTTTTTTAGGACATTTTTCAAATTTTATGTATTTTTTTTTCAGATTTTTTTTACAATTTTTAAGGGATTTTTTAGTGCTTAATGGATCATGACATTGGGTGCCCCCAGTCTAGATAGAGTGGGTATTTTATTGTGAAATGGCCATGGTGGACAAACGTTGTGCTGAATATGAGGCATTTAGGACAAGGACTATTGAGAAATCTCAAGCCATGATGGGTTTTTTTGTGAAACATGGGTGAAATGATAAGTGATACCAGATTGGAGTCATAATAGATGGTAGAGAAATGATCTCTATACATCGCCAGATTGCCCGATTTTCACCATGGTACTTGCCCAAGGTGCCACTGAAGTGGTTTTCACCATAGGATGAATTTACTGAACTCTTGTATTTCTATTTTTATGTTATCAAAGATGTCTAATTTTTAGGTTTTTGTCAAGGTAACCATTTTTTTGCTTTTATTTTTTTTCCTTTTTGAAATTGGTGTACTCTAACACTTATGAATAGTACTTTCACAGATGCAAGCTTTTGATGGGATTTTATAGGGTCTCACCCTCTAATGTTGATATTTGATATGCTCCAGACCCATAGACTAATGTAATGATGTAAGGACCTAACCAGTTTGGTTCAAACTTTCCTGGCTTTTCTCTTTCTATCTAATTTTTCTAATTTTCCATTAGGACTAGATCACCAAATTTAAAAGCTCTAGGGATGACCTTTTTGTCGTAGATTCTTCTGAGATGTTGTTGATATGCTTGAAAATGTGTCAGTTCCTTTTGTATCTTTTCATCAAGAAACTCTAGCTCCTGTAGTCGAGATATTCTATATTCCTCATCTGAAATAGTGTGCTTGATGGATACACACAATGATGGGAGTTCAACCTCTATTGGAAAGAGGACTTTAGTACTATATACTAGTGAATATGGAGTGGCACCCATGCGGGTGTAGAAACTATTAAGATATGCCCATAAGGAGGGGTTGAGTTGGAGATGCCAATCTCGACCATCTTCATTGACTATCTTTTTTAGAATTTTAATAATAGTTTTGTTCGTAGCCTCAGTCTAGCCATTTCCTTGGGGAAAGTAGAGTGAAATATAGCTATGTTGGGTATGCAATTTTTTGCAAAGCTCATCTAATTTCATATTTTTGAAGGGGAGCCATGATCTGTAATGGTGGTGTGTGGAACACCATACTAACTTATGATATAGTTCAGAAGGAACTTTGAAATCTGTTTGTCAGTGGTGCAGGTCATTGGAGTTTCTTAAACCCACTTTGTGAAGTACTTAGTTGCTGATATTATGTACTTATGACCATCATAGTAAAAGGGATCAATATTTCCAACTAGGTCGAACCCCATTGTGAAAAGGGCCATGGTGATGTGAGTGACTGCAACTCCTGAGAAGGTGCATCGATGAGGTTCTCATCTATCTTATACTTTCTTCATTTCTGTACATATATTCAAGAATTTGTTTGCATTGTAGACCAATAATACCCAATTATTAAAATATTCTTAGCTAAGGTCAAAGCACTAGAATGAGCACCACAAATTCCTCATGAACTTCTAATATCATTGTTTTTTATTCTTCTGAGTTGAGACATCTGAAGAGTGTTCCATCTAGACTATGATGGTAAAGTGTATTGGCTATGATATTTTATTGAGAGGCTTTCCTACCAAGGACTTCTTTTGGTTTTGGGACAAGTCAATTGCGATTGTTTGGCTAGTTATATAGGCATATATATCTTGGTACTTGGGAGAATTGAGACCAACTATTTTGCACACGACCTCAGAATTGGGAACTTCAAAGGCAGGGACTATGAGACGTTCAACCATGAATTCATAATGTGTCACATTTGGTGGAATGTCAAGCAAAGAACCTCTAGTAGAAATAACATTTGTTTCCTGGTTCTTTATCCTTAGTAATTTACTAAATGATATCATTTCAAAATGTTTCTTTATGTATTATGCCAAGGCTTTATAAGGAATGAGTTTATCATCCTTTGTGTTGTAGGTGTCGTTGACTTAGTTGGTAATTAGTTGAGAGTTTCTGAATACTTGTAACTATTGGATCTTCCATTGGACAACTATCTTGAGCCCTATGAGTAGTGCTCTATATTTGGCTATATTGTTGGTGCAATCAAAGCTAAGATTGTATGATCTTAAAATGAAGTCTCCTTCGGGAGTGATAAATACTATGCCACTCCTGATCCTTTTTGCGTGTGAGATCCATCAAAGTATAGTTTCCATAGTTTTTTCTCCTCCAAATGAAATATGCTCTCATCTAGGAACTTTATCAATATTGGATGACTAGAAGATAAGGGTGCATCTTCCAACAGGTCGACAATTGCTTGTCCCTTTATTGGTTTTAAATCCATGTAATCAATGTGAAACTCACTAAGTATCATGACCCATTTGGCAAGGTGACCTGTGAATGTAGCTTTACTTAATAGATATTTCAATGGATCAATATTTTCTATTAGGATCCTCTTGTGACTTAAAATGTAATGTACGAGTTTTTGGGAAGCAAAAACTATAGTGAATCATGCTCATTCCATTGAAGTGTAGTTTAGTTGATATTCCATAAGTGTTTGAATGATATAATAGATGGCCCTTTCCTTTCCTTCAACATCAATTATGCCAATAATGCCTCCAGTGAGTGCTCTATAGTTTATATGTATAAAAATAAGGGATGATCTAGAATAGGTGCTACTAAGACTGGTGCTGAGAGAACATAGTCCTTCAATACTTGAAATGTTACTTGGAAATTTTTGGTCCATGCAAATTTTTCATCTTTGTGTAGCAAGTATTAGAATGGATGAAATTTTTCAGCTAGCTGTGAGATGAATCGCCTTACTAATTTTAGTCGGCCCTGTAGACTCCTCAAGTTATTTAGTGTTGTTGGTGGAGGCATATTAATGTTGGCTTGAACCTTTTCAGGATCAATCTCTATTCCTCTATGGGAGAAAATAAATCCTAACAAATTTCCTGATGTGACACCAAAGACACCTTTCTTTGGATTTAACCTTAAATTTTACTCCTAGAGTATGTCAAAGACTGGCTCCAATACTGATAGATGTAGATTTATCTCTAGGAATTTTTCTAATATATCATCAACATAGTCTTCCATGGTGATATGCATCATGTCATGAAAGATAGTTGTCATCACTCTCTGATATGTTGATCCAATATTTTTTAGACCAAAGGGGATGACACACCAATAGTAAGTAGCATAGGAACAAGTGAAAGTCATTTTATGTTGATCTTCAGGTGCAATGTTTATCTAGTTATATCTAGGGAAACCATCTATGAGTGACAACATCTTATATCCTGAAGTGAGATCAATGATCATGTCTATGTTTAGAAATGAAGTTAGTGCAAATTCTTATGGCTCCACATGATTTTGATATAGGTACAAGATTACAGATTCAATTTGCATAGTCAGCAGGTCTAACAAAACATGCATCCAGTAGTTTCTTCAATTCAGATTTGACCAATGGAGAAATCTTTGGATGCATTTTGTGGAGCTTCTATTTGTATGGATTTTCCCCCGGCTTCAGTAGCAGATGGTGTCACACTAATTCTAGATCTAATCCAGGCATGCCAGAGTATGACCAAGAAAATTTTATTTTTCTATCTTTAAATAACTGAATGACTTGTTCTCTTTCTTATGGTGTTAATGACTCTGCCATGTGGTTCAATCTTTGTATTTCTTCAGTGCCAATGTTGATTGTTGTTGTTTTCTCTGCCAGTAATGGTGACTGTTCTTTTGTAAGGGGAAGTATGTAAATCTCTCCATCCTTGGGCTCCCTAGTGAGGTTTTCACCCTTAGATACGTCTTTTATTTTTACTATTTTGGAGCTAGAAAGTGCCTTTCGATTTTCACCTAATAGCCTTATATTTTTTCTTTCAATTTTATGACTAGAGGATTGATATAGCTCCCCAAAGTATGTTGTGCTATCCAATGCAATGCTGAAACCTACCTTGTGGTCGCCCATATGTATGGATTGTCTTAGTTTGAAGTATTTAGCCTGCTTCATCATTCTAAAAAATGTCTATGGTCAGTGGATTTTGTTTTTCCCAATATATCAGGTCAGAGTAAACCAAAGTTGTGCTGTCTTTGGTTTGGAAGGATGAAATTGGGATTTTGGTAAAGTTATTGAAATATGAATCAGACACTAACTCATGAGTTTTGAAGGAGGATGAGGATGAAGGTTCAGATTAGGCCCAAAATTCTTCAATCCATGCTCGGTGATTTGTGGGCCTATCTTGTAAAGATAGTCAGGAAATGAAAGTGTTAAGGTGTATGGTGCTTGTGGCATGTGGAGAATCCCACTCATAGTCATGGGAGTCTATGTTGTATTTCCTCAAATGACTCCACTTCATGATAAACACAAGCGTTAATATCATATGGTAACGGGATATTCAAAATGCCTTTTGCCAGTGGTCTATAACCTAAGCCGCAATGCTTTATATTTTTGGTTGGTGTAATTGGCTCAACAATTCCTTGTTCCTTATTGCCTAATCTAGATCATCCATTATACCCTTATTTTTGGACAATGGTATACCCCATCCATAATCATGTATTGGAATGTTGACCTCAAGGGGTTCTTGATCTGTATACAATCAAGAAGATAAGTTGTCTTCTATGACTTCTTTGTGAATGTCTCCCCATATTATAAAAACTGTTTGTAGATAGACAAGTGTTAGATTTTTCTTCCTTTGGAAAGAGTGTTTAGGATTTCCATATGTATGGCGTGAGATTGGTAGCTTTCCCACATAGAAGAAGTCTGCATAGGAGTATCCTCCACATCCATTTTCTTTGACTTAGATTTTGAGATCTGATGTAGGTAGTTTAGTTGATTTTTCCAGGTCTGTACAATCTACGTGTTGAGATGAAGAGGAAATATATGCCTCCTTATTGTTAGGTAATTTATTGGAATTAGGGCCTCTTATATTTGTACAGTAGAGATAACGATCTCTATCACCAGGATCTATGATTTCAACTTGTAGACACCTAAATTTGATTAACAAATTTAATTAAATTTAGCTCTCTTCTATGCATTATTAATTAAATAATTATACATTATTTAATTAATTTATGACAACCTCCTAGCTTAATTGATTTAAATAATTATCTATAGTCAAATTAATCTAATGGAAACCCACAACCATTCAATTAATTAAATCCCCTTCCTCTATTAATTTAAATAAATATACTTATCTATTTAAATTAATTCCCTTTTATCCCACTTGTGAATTAAATATTCCATTTAATTCAATTTGAGCACATGGCTCCTAACTTTAACCCCTAACCTAACCTATCCCAACCACTTGACCCTTGGTTCTAACTCAACCCAATCCCTTCACACATGCTAACCTCTCTTAATTAGTTAATTAACCTTGATTAACTAATTAACCCCTCCACTCATTCTCTCTCCTCCCATCACATCCTCCTAATATCCCACTTTCCCTCTAATTAATCCTAATCTCTCACCTAATCACTCTCTAATAATTTGCACAATCCTAATCAAATGGATTAGCAAACCCAAGTCAACTCTCAAGTCCCATAACTTCCCACCCCCCAAACCAAGTCACATGTGACTCTTACACCTCTTACACATCTCTTTGATCCTCTTACACCCTTTCCCCCTCCAAAGGAATATTTAATTCCCTTTTCACATCCCCCAAGCCTCTTCAAACTTCTCCAAATCCCTTCACACTCCCTAAAATGGTCACATTCCCCCATTATTCCAAACCTCTCTCCTTGTGACACTTTTCACAATGAGAGACATGTGAGAAAGCACAATCCATGTGCTCTCTCTCAAATGCATCTCCACCCTTCCTCAATTTTGCATCTCAACCATCCATTCAAGCCTCCATTTGTCTATAAATTGAACCCCATTTCCTTCACAAATCATCCACCTTTTATGTAATGTTATCATGCCATTTTGAAGAATAAAGACATCATAAACAACCTTATAATGCCCAAAGATTTCTACACCATTGAAGCTTGAGAAAAGTTCATTGAGTACACATCCAATCCATTAGTTAAATCCACACATCAAGGAGGCTTCATGGCTTAAGAAGGTTTGCACATTCTTAAGCTCTTGTGGTGTTTTTAGTCTTCTTTTATCTAATCAAGATGTTTGTTTGAGTAGTATTGTTGAATGTTTTATTAACTTATTGCATTCCTAGTTTACTCACTATTTTCACTCACACATTTTGGCACACCCGGTGGGACCCACTTCAAGGGTCAATTTTTTTCATCTTTTCATCTTTTTCTTTCAAAAAATAACAAAAAATCTAATGTTTCTTGTTATTTGAGTTTTTGTGTAAGTTTTTTTTGGTTTTTGCAGGTTGGAAAGGGAAAGAGAAAGAATTTGAGCCATTAATCCAACTGTCAAATTTCACACAGTACCCAAAATGTCCTCCGGTGAGGATGAGTGCTGAACCAGCAAGAACGTAGTCTGAACTCGCGAGAACGCAATCCCGCGAAATTGAGCTTTGTCACTAACTGAAAAGTTATTTTTTATCAGTTTTCCCCACTTCTCTGTCCTTTTATCTTAGTTCCAGCAAACCTACAGGAACGCAGACTGAACTCATAGGAACGCGATCCCGCAAAACTGTAATCTATTATTGGTCGAGACTATTTTTTTCTTATATCTGCCGTGTTTTCTATTTATTTCTCAGTTTTTAACAATCTGCGTTCCTGGACTCGCGGGAACGTGGGATGGAGTTGTGGGGATGAGTTTTCATCATTTTGTAAATCCATAAGGCTATTTCATGATTTTCTTAGCATTTAAGTCAAGTATAGGAAGTCGACTACCTGTGGGATCACTGTTTGACACTGCATGAATGTGGTTGGGTCTCTGCGGGAATGAAGGCTGAAGTCACAGGAATGCAAGATCATCGATTATCCACTTTGTCTTTTGTAGGTGCGCAAGATCGCCTGTACAGAGAAACATTTTAATTTACCAATTAAACAAATTAACTTCATTCATTAAGTTTTTAGTAAATTTTAATGAACACACACTTGGTTTTAGTGCTCTAAAATAATTCGAAGACTAAAAAGAACCCTTAATCAAATATTTTAATTTGGGTTTAAAATCAAGTCACAATTATTGAATGCTTAAGGGGAAAATTGAACAAGTAAACACACACTTCAAGTTAGTGCACTTAAACATGAAAAGTCAAATCAAAAATTTGGATTTGGTGCATTAAAATGAACAAATTTTTACGAGTTTGATTTTGTTATAGTTTTACAAAACATTGCCTAACTTGTGACAAATTAATCATGTGCTTAAAGATTTTGGTGCACTTGCACACAATTTTTTTAGAGCGCAACCTCACATCATACACTATCCTCTCCCACTGGCTCTCGTGGTCGTTGGTGCAAGAGAAAAATGTCTGTGACCGCTCAAATCTTTTACTTTGTTTAGAGAGGCCTATCTAGAGGGAGTGTTTCCCTTTTAGAGGATGACCTCAAATCGGTAAATAAACTTACCGGTATATAAATAAGACACTGAACAAAGGCTTTTCTTACATCCCACCAAGCTCGGGTGATGCGTGTTGATGGTAGTCTGAACTAGGTGAACATCCCTAGCATATCAACATGGTCAAATAGGCTCTTAAGTGAGTCACATGCATACAAACTGATTGGGGGGACACCACAGATCATACTAATAGCAAATTTTTAGAAGCCAAAAAACCTTATATATTTGATGATACAGAAGGTCGGAGACTGACTAAGACACCCCACATGTACCCTTCATTGTGAGACATAAAATCCTCAAGGTTTTTGGACCTTTGGGGTGAGAGGTTCTAGTGATTCCTGTGTCGTGGAAGGGAGCCAGTGACACTAGAATCTCTACTTTTCCACTTTTTCTGAGGTGTTGGTACTAAAAAATACAAGGATTTTTGAGTGTTTTATTAGTGCTTTACATCTTAACCCCCTGTAAGTGCTTTTTGAGCCTATTTGTCCATATGGAATTCTGAATTTTTTCATACATGTCAGGTGTTGATCACTCCTATTTAGGCATATGAAGACATCCCAGTTTGTCAGTTTCAAGTTTTGAGTCAGTTAGTGATGTCTTGTTTTAAGCACTTATCCATTCTACATTTACTGCCTAAGTGTCAATTTGTTGTAATGGGCCCAGTTTGCATTTGAATAACTTGCGTCTAATTGAGTTTCATGGGTCACCACTTTGGGAATGTTTAACATGTATATTAGAGAGCCTATATTTCAAATCCTAATTCATTTTGAATCCATTTGATAAGTTTCCGGATTCCCCAAAATTGGTCCTGCAAAACTGTCCTATTTATCTGTTTTGCCGAGAATGCAGAATTATGAAATAGCCTACTTTGAGCTTCTGCAAGTTGTATCCAGTTGAAAGCCCTACATAATTGAGTTTTCCCTTGTGTTGAAAACATACGAGTGTACCTATCTAAATAATTTAAGCCCTTGGCCAATCCACTTGACCACTTTGCCAACTTGATTCCAAATCCAATTTCTGTATATTTATTGAGTTTTAGGTTATGAAAGTTGTAAGGTGCTAACTTTGCAAATTGATGCTAATTGATCAGTTCACTTTCAGTGCAAGTTAGTTGAAGATTAATGTTCCATGTGTGAAGGTGAATCAAGTTCTAGAGGTTCAGATTCTGAAGGATCTTCTTGATGACTTTATGAATTCAATATTGAAGACAGTTTGTGCAGATTGCTAGTGCTAAACATAATCAAATTTACAGAATGGTCATTTTGCAAGAGTGATAACTTTTGGTCTGAATGTTGTTTTCAAGAACCGATTATGGGACCATTATTTTTGCATGTGAATGTACTACCTGAACTGGTGGTGAAGTCTCAAGACATATTTTGGTAGTCTTACAATGGTTAATCCGAATGAGATTTATGTTGTTTCAGCATTTGCACTTGCATAGTATTTTGAAATGTCCAAGCTTGATCGGTTGCACCTTGTACCTAAAGTTGAATCTAGCGAAGCCCTTTCGCATTCATATTCATTGTTAATGAATGCATCACTCTGTCAAGTGAAGGCTCCTTAGGAGTTATTCTAGTTTCTTTCCAAGTTGCATTTCTGGAAAGGTTTGCATGTATTTGAATACTTCAATTTGTAGAATATGTGAAGTAGCCCACTTTGTGTTTTATTATCTTTTGGCCTTGATCTTTTCAAGAAAATCTAGTTGATGGTTATTGCTCAGATGTTGGAGATGAATGTGCTTTCCGGTTCCCATGCTTGAAAAATGTTATTTAGTCAGTTTTAAAGGCTCGTTCCAGAAGCTACTTTCCATTAGTGAGTTCAGTTCGCAGAAATGTGAAAAGTTATCATAACGGCCGCCAATTGCAATATCTTGGGATCCAAGTGCACTAAAGAATACATTGGAAAATTGGAAAAGTATATGCTATCAAAGATTAGCCATATGCCAAAGAGGTTGACTATTGAAAGAAATGAGAAATCAATGAACTATTTCAAATTGTGAATGGGTCCAATGTGGAAGCTTATCCAATTGTATGGTTTACACAGTGTCCAAGAGGAGGGAGGTTATGTTTTTTCTGGATTTTAATAAATTTCAAAAGTCAATTTTATAAATCAAATTTTGGAAAATAAAACATCCCTAAGATTGCGCAGATAAGAGATGGGAGGCTGTGCTTAAAAATTAAAAGAGAGTTTCAAAGACAAACATAGAGGATACAAGATGGAGTCCTACGCAAATTGGAAGGAGACTAACGCATAGGCTAGAGCAATTTTAAAAGAATTTCATACATATGCAATTGGCATTAAAGAGGGGCTACGCAGTATAGTGTTGGTCTTTTTTCTTCTAAATAAACATTACAAATGACAGGTGGAATGCCAAGTAAGTCCACGTAGCATATGTAGGATGCTTTTAAAACTTAAAAAATTTAACCAAATGCAATAATGAATGGCCTGCGCAAGGCATAGAAAGTTGGCCAAGGGCTGCGTTTGAAAATAAATGAATAGGGCTACGTGGTGTAACCCCAGGTACTGTACAATATAGAGGGGAAAATTTAAAAGATTTCAAAAGGCCATTTCAAGTAAACAAATGCCATGCTAGACAGATTTTGGTGCAAGGAAAAGGAGTCTATGCTGAGACAAAAGAAAGAGGCATTATTTCAAATACAATTGGCAGGTGTTTATAGATGTGAGGCTACACTAACAGTCAAAGAGCCACGCATTAAAAGAAATTAATACTTATTTTCAAATGCATTTAGGCAAGTGTAAGCCATGAAGTAAAGCCTACGCAACACTATGGAGTCTGCAAAGATAGGTAAAGATCAGCGCTGGACATTGAGGAAGCCAACAAAGAAAACACCCATACAGCAACGAAGGATATTGAAATGTTTATTTAAACATATATAATGCATAAAGCTGCACAGAAAAACATAAGAGGAGGCAACGCCACATATTCAACATGAAAGCTGCGAATGGTATAAAGAAAATGAAGTCTTGCATATGATTTAAAAGCATAGACCCTGCGCTATGTGCCAAACACATTGCCAAAAGCACACGGAGGTGCTGTGCATGGGAGTTGAAGACGAGAGTTAGAAGTTTTGAAAAAGGAAAAACTTTAAACAAATGCAATATGACAACCAATGCATGGAGTCTTAGAAGCCAAATGGGGATGCGCGAGTTGCAGGAAACAATTTTTCAAACTTGCAAGCAATGTACAATGGGCAGGTGTAAATGATATAGATAGAAGGCAATGCATGGTGGAGAGCAATCTGTGCATGAATGTAAAAGCACAGACTTGCTGTGCATTATCCCATATGCATGGTAAAGAATGTTCTTTTCCTTTTTATATATCAAAATGCTTACTTCTTAGTTTGAAGTAAAAGGTAAGAGCTTGGATAGTGCACTAGGCTAAGGAATGCCTTATTGACCTATGGGATACATAAAACATAGTTTTGGCGTAAAGTAATGAGTAAGATTTAAAACACTCAAAAGCTTTAGTCCCACATTCATTATGGAAGGGAAACTATATATGTTTATAACCAACAACACACAATATAGAGTTTGAAGATGAAGCCCAGAGGCTCTCCATGTGCAGGTGAAAGATGCATTGGGAAGCATGCCAAGGTGATGGAAACCAAATTTTGATGGACCCTGCAGAGCTGATGTGGTAGATGAGTTGGTGAGGAAGGCTACAGGTTGCGCATGGATCTCAAGGCGAGCAGGATCATATGGATGGTGCGATTACTAGATCTGAAAGATGAAAGGAAGATAACATCAAGGTATCGTGATAGTGGCAAGGCTAAATGTAGTGCAAATGAGAAGTTGTCCAGGTGGCGATGAGGTGGCAGCCACACAGGAGATCATCCGAGTTGGCAAACATCCCAAGGTGATCAAGGTGGATGACTGTCGCAAAGCCTCAAAGACAAAGTTGCAAGGTAGTTACCATCAAGGGATTGGGACAACGCAACATGTGGCACTTGGACAAGTGGCAGGCCAGACACAAGGCAGATGATGCAGGTGTCCAGTTGGACCTATGCACCAATCAGAAGCTGCCACATGGCGCAATCTGGTGAAATATGCACAGAAAAGGTATTAAAATGCTGGTAAATATGCAGATAAATAAAAGCAATATCTATGCAAAGTAAAAATGAGATTGAAATATTAAAATGAAATATTATTTAATAGTCTAACTATTGAATTAACGTATAATTTCAAATATTTCAAAATATTCCAAAGTTTAAAACTGAATATGTACCTGAAGGAAAAGGTTTGATAAATGATTTCAGGGGGCATTGTTTATCCAAAATATAAAGTATCATATATCACTGAAAAGGTCTCGAAATGAGGATTCTGATTTTGCAAGCCATTTGAACTCATATCAAATCAAATTTTTGCAGTTGCAAAAAGAAGCAGTTGTAGATATTTTTGGGGACAGACAAGTGTCGGTGAAGGGATTGTTTTTTCTTTCTCCTATATCTAGTTTTTTCTCCATTGTAACAGGGATGGTCAAATTAATGCTGCAAGGAAGCTTTCTGATTCTAGGGTCATATTTTTTGAGTTTTTTGTCATTCTGGATGTATTAAAGCATAAATATCTTAATAAAACACAGTGCAGTTCCTGATCCATATTATTGTTGTCTCTTTACATTTTGTTGATGCTCTTGTATGTTTAGTTTGTAAGGCATCTTAAACATATCGGTTACAAGGTAACTGCCTAATTGCTTATGAGTTTCTTTCAAGGAGAGAACTAAATTTTATGAGTGATTTTAGAGGGATAAGCATTAGTATGAGGATTTGATACAGTAGTATGGGAATGATAAGATAGTTTGTAAGGAATTCTATCCGAGCTGCATATAGTTTGTAAGGCATTCTATTTGTGTTTCCATTAAGTAATTTCTGTTGATGTACGTTTGTATGAATCTATTGCCCACTAGATAAGGCACTGGTCTTTGGTGGTTATGCAACCCTTACCATCAACCATTTAAAATCAAATCATCTTTCATTTCCTATTTAAAAGCATGAATTCCAAGAATCTGTACCGAATAGTACATACATTGTTGGTGATTCATTGAAGAATTGAATCAAATAGGTTAGCCTGCCTGAGTTTCAAACTCAAAGAGAAGAAGGGTGAATATCCTTGTCACATTTGCCATTTTTCTGCAATGATTGTTTACTTTTGTTAATATCATGGATTGGCTTTCTAAGCTCTACATTAGTTGCAGCAAAAGAAATTAGTAAATCATTGTAAGAACCCCTAATCCCTTGTAGGATTTCATTGTGAAGCAGCGAGTTTGAAGAGGTACACCCACCCGAGTCTGTGGAGCTTGAAGTAGGAGGATCAAATCCTCATTAATTAGTGTTTTTTCTTGCTGGAATTAGAAGTTGGGAGTCATAGAGTCAAGCAGTAATGCTTATACAAATTTCACAAGAAAAAGTGCTAACAAAATGGCAACTCTACTGGGGAATAAAAATGAAATAGTCTTGTTGTGCTATTCAGAAAATCTCTGGTGTTATTTTTAAAAAGTCAAATTAAATTTCAGTTGAGCTTGCCTCCTTTCCTTCTTGATTTTCTGCCCAGTTAAGCTTTTCCAGATTTGCATAGAATTGAGAAGTTATATTTCATATTATGGGGTTTGAAGGATACTATTTTGTATCTGAGTTATTTTGTCCAGCAATTCATATCTTGTGAGGAGTCATTTTTATCTTGTAAATGTTGTTTGGTAAAGGATTTGTCCTTGCAAATTGTCATAAAAATATTTCCCAATTTGTATTGGGTGGTGACTCTGGTCTTTGCAGTAGTGCTGAATGAAAAGTTTATTTCAAATAAATTCAAGATGAAAAAAGTAGTCACAAGATCTTGAGGTGAAGCAGCATCCCAAGGAAAAGAAGGGTGAGCTTCTAATTTTTCAAGGAATGGACACCAATGAAAAAATCAATGAATATGCAGTGCTCTCCCATCATGAAAATCAGATTGCTTAAAAGAAAAGTGTGAAGAAAATTTGAGTTTGGATTACATCTCAGTGGTTTCAAAATTTCTGTCCTCCAAAAGGAGGTGGCGAATCTACAAAAGACTTAGTGGAAAGTGTGAAGGTGACTTCAAATTTAGCACTTTTCAACCAATACAATTGGTTCCAAGTATTCTATTTTTCATTTTATAGTTATTAATCCATGAAAATTAGTTATTAAAACTTTCCCTATTAAGTGATATCAACACTAGTTGGAAGGGAAAAGTACTGAAATGTTATTTGCATACTATGTTGCTGTTAGCTTTAGCTTTCATGTTTGAGTATAGTATGCAAATTATTTGAAAATTTTGATCAAGTTCTTTATGATCAAATTGAAAAGTGTATGAAGGCGTGTGGGAATTTACTTTGATTATTTCCAGCCTTGTGTGTGTTCGAGTGTATCCATGTCTAATAAGATGTTACAACAATATAGTAGACAAAGCTTCAACATTAAGTTGTATCCAGCTCTGAATCTTGAAGGTATCTGTGGTTACCCAAATTCTTTTCCATCCAAAATCAGAGAAAAATTTCCAAGATTCAGTGGTGGGAAAGAGGAAAATGCTGAAAAGCATTGTAGAAAATTCATGGACTTGATGGAGGATTTTGATATTGAATATGAGGACAACATTATGCGGTTGTTTATTCAGTCCTTGGTAGATGATGTAAGGTATTGGTTCTCTTTTCTACTCGAATGCTCTATCTCTTCGTGGGAAGAGTTAAGATCATCTTTTATTGAGCACTTTGGTGAAAAAGTTGATCCGGTTGCACTGATAAAGACTTTCATGGAAATAAAAATAAAGAATGGTGAGTTGGCTCCTCCTTTCAATTTCAGATTTTCAAAAGTGTTGGGTCAAATCCCAATGGAGTTAAGACCAAATGATGCTGCATGTTTGGTTGTTTATTTAGGGGCATTTGATAAAAATATGAGCTACTTGCTAAGGGATAAAAAGCCTAAAACCCTACATCATGCTTTTATGACAGCAGTAGATATTGAGGATAATATAAAATATGGAATCACCCCAAGGGGTTTTCCATCAACTAGAAATCATTGTCATGATGTGTCAAGTTCACTAAATAGGTGTGGATCAGGAAACAAAGACAAATGTAAAGATTTCTTCATGCCTATTGATTTTACTAACCATGTTTCAAACTGTGTCTCAACACAAAATGTGAGGGGAGAATATATACATCAAGAAGCACCTGATCCTCATATTGATGTAAGTATGGTTAGTAAAGAAATTTGCAATGTTCTTAAGGTAGAGATAGATTCATACACTGGTTATACACCTAATAAATTGGAAACTAGTTTTTCCAATTTTGGGGCTATAGAGATAAGTTATTTGCAGTCAAATGTGGAAACTAATGAGGGGGCAAGTGTTTTGTCAAATGATGATTTTGAAGGCCCAAGCGAAGGAGTTTTATCAGACTTTGCTGATGTTGAATCTAGTTATGAGAGTAATGTTGAATCTGATTATGCTATTGAATATGTTGACTGTTATGCTGATGATGAAATCAATGAATATCAAGACATTGAAAACGAATCTATAGTTGATGATGTTTCATTTCAGTCTGTGGGTTTTTCTTCTTTTCAACACCATAATGCAAATTTCTTATCTCAGTTTGAAGAAGATTTTTGTGAACAACAAAGCAATGACTATGATGGAGATGAAAGTTTTTGTGAGCATTCCTTTGCACAAAAGGATATCAGCCAAGAAATTTCAATCCTTGATCCCAATGAAGAATTGGTTGAGGAAGAGGATTCATGGAGCCACAATGGCCTTGATTTTTGTGAAGATAACGAAATGGTTTATATGTAGCCTTGTGAAAAGGAAGAAGACTCGTCATGTGTTGGAGATGACTATGAAGATGCTGATTTGTATAAAACATAGATAAATTCTTTTGCTTCAAATGACAATGTTGATAACATGGATTTTTCAATTTGTATGCTTGCATATTGTGACTTATCATGTGAAGATATTGATCCTAAAAACCATGAGAATGAATGCGAAGTTGATGTTGGTGGGTCAATGTTAGATTTGTATGAACCAACTTATGAAAGTTTTCAGCAAAGTATTTCCGTTGATATAGAGACTAAGTCTGATTTTTCCTTTGAACAAGAAATGGATGTCAGCTTATTTGACATGGACATTGATGTTTATGATATTGACAATGGCATGAAATTAATGTTTGGTCAAGAGGAAGTTATTAATGCTGATAATTTCTCTTATAACAGTGATCTACATCAAGAAGATGTGTGCCAAAATGAGAACATATGCAATGAACTGCATGCTGATTTATCAAAACCACATTTTGAAATGTTTTACATGGAGCTGAAAGAAGATTATGATTTTACATCAGATCATTTGTTTCAACTAGAGGTATGCTTTTTCTAGCAAGAGGGGGATGTAGAAAATGTTGAGGCACTATTTTTTAAATATCTTGAAATGAATCAGCAAGGGCATGTCAGTTATCAGACATAAATTGAGTCTTTTCTTTTTTCAATTCAGGGTGCTGATGTTTTTAGGATAAACTAAATCTGAATCCACAAATTGCAGTTCATGGTGATTCATTTGAGTATTTGTGTAGTATGCATGTGGTTGAAGGTGAGAATGTTTTCTTTGATGTCCAAGTACTCATTGAAGTAATTCATTATGATGATGGTTGTGAATTTGAGCTAGAGTGTTTCAAATTTCCTATGCAGTTGGTTGAGGATTTACTTGAGCATGACGAGTGTGTTTTATATTATGTTTCTTTTCAACAAAATAATGATATTGAGGGATGTGGTATTTTTTTTTCATACAATGACCAACATTAACAGTGGTTTGGTGATTGGATGTTGCTAGTTGATGGTGACTATGCTGGTTATATTTTATATGATATGCTAAAAAGTTGCAGTTGTATGTTTGATAAAGTGAATGGAAGTAATGATTTTAGTTTACCTCTGATGCATGGAGATGAAAATCAGATTTTTGATAGAGGTAAGTGTTAATTTCAGATGTGAAAGGGTTTGAGGCCTTTTGTGGATAATTTCTATATATTGTACAGTTCTTTTCCCTTTAGTCGTGTGGTGTGTTTGTTTTCAATAAAGAGGTTCCCTGTTTTTGAAAAAGTTTTAAGAGATGTCAGTGAAAAGAGTGAAAGAGAATATGGAAAGCCTAAATTATTTTATGGGTAGTCTGCTTCTGCCATGAGATTCTAAAAGTTCTTTGCATGTCCACATGGGTCACGCATCCACAGTCAGATCCACTATTGGTACTAAAAAATACAAGGATTTTTGAGTAATTTATTAGTACTTTGCATTTTGACCCCCTATAAGTGCTTTCTGAGCCTATTTGCCCGGATGGAATTCTGAAGTTTTTCATACATGTCAGGTGTTCATCACTATTTTTTTGGCATATGAAGACATCCCAGTTCATCATTTTCAAGTTTTGAGTCAGTTAGTGATGTCTTGTTTTAAGCACTTATCCATTCTCCATTTACTGCCAAAGTGTAAATTTGTTGTAACGGGCCCAGTTTGCATTTGAATAACTTGCATCTAATTGAGTTTCATGGGTCACCACTTTGGCAATGTTTAATATGTATATTAGAGAGCCTATATTTAAAATCCTAAGTCATTTTGAATCCATTTGATAAGTTTATGGATTCCCCATAATTGGTCCTGCAAAACTGTCCTATTTCTCTGTTTTATCGAGAATGCAGAATTATGAAATAGCCTACTTTGAGCTTCTGCAAGTTGTATCCAGTTGAACACCCTGAATAATTGAGTTTTCCCCTATGTTGAAATCATGAGAGTGTACCTATTTGAAGAATTTTATCCCTTGGCCAATCCGCTTGACCACTTTGCCAACTTGATTCCAAATCCAATTTCTGCATATTTATTGAGTTTTAGGTTTTGAAAGTTGTAAGGTGCTAAATTTGCAGATTGATGCTAATTTATTAGTTCACTTTTGGTGCAAGTTAGTTGAATATTCATGTTCCATGTGTGAAGGTGAATCAATTTCCAGAGGTTCAGATTTTGAAGGATCTTCTTGACGACTTTATGAATTCAGTATCAAAGACAATTTGTGCAGATTGCTAGTGCTGAACATAATCAAATTTACAAAAATGGTCATTTTACAAGAGTGATAACTTTTGTTCTGAATGCTTTTTTAAAGAACCGATTGTGGGACCATTCTGTCTACATGTGAATGTACTACCTCAATTGGTGGTGAAGTCTCAAGACATGTTTTGGTAATCTTGCAATGGTCAATCCAAATGAGATTTATGTTGTTTCAACATTTGCACTTGCATAGTATTCTGAAATGTCCAAGTTTGATTAGTTGCACCTTGTACCTAAAGTTGAATCTGGTGAAGCCCTTTTGCATGCATATTAATTTTTAATGAATGAATCACTCTGTGAAGTGAACGATCCTCATGAGTTAATCTAGTATCTTTCCAAGTTGCATTTGTGGCAAAGTTTGCATGTATTTGAATACTTCAATTTTGCAGAATATGTGAAGTAGCCCACTTTGTGTTTTATTATCTTCTGGCCTTGATCTTTTCAAGAAAATCCAGTTGATGGTTATTTCTTAGATACTGGAGATGAATGTGCTTTCAGGTTCCCATGCTTGAAAAATGTTATTTAGTCAGTTTTCAAGGCTAGTTCCAGAAGCTACTTGCGATTAGTGAGTTTAGTTCGTAGAAATGTGAAAAGTTATCATAACGGCCGCCAATTGCAATATCTTGGGATCCAAGTGCACTAAAGACTACATTAGAAAGCTGGAAAAGTATATGCTATCTCAAATTAGAAATATGCCAATGAGGTTGACTATTGAAATAAATGAGAAATCAATGAACTATTCATATTGTGAATGAATCCAATGTGGAAGCTTATCCTATTGTATGGTTTACACAGTGTCCAAGAGGAGGGAGGTTATGTTTTTTCTGGATTTTAATAACTTTCAAAAGTCAATGTTATAAATCAAGTTTTGGGAAATAAAACATCCCTAAGATTGCGCAGATAAGAGATGGGAGGCTGCGCTTAAAACTTAAAAGAGAGTTTCAAAGACAAACATAGAGGATACAAGATGGAGTCGTACACAAATTGGAAGGAGACTAGCACATAGGCTGGAACAGTTTTAATAGAATTTCATACATATGCAATTGGCATTAAAGAGGGGCTACATAGTATAATGTTGCTCTTTGTTCTTCTAAACAAACATTACAAATGATAGGTGGAATGCCAAGTAAGTCCACGTAGCATATGTAGGATGCTTTTAAACTTTAAAAAATTTAACCAAATGCAATAATGAATGGCCTGCGCAAGGCATAGAAAGTGGGCCAAGGGTTGCGTTTGAAAATAAATGAAAATGGCTATGTGGTGTGACCCCAGGTACTATGCAATATAGAGGGGAAAATTGAAAAGTTTTCAAAAGGCCATTTCAAGTAAACAAATGCCATGCTAGATAGAGTCTGGTACAAGGCAAAGGAGTCTATGCTGAGACAAAAGAAAGAGGCATTATTTCAAATACAATTGGCAGGTGTTTATAGATGTGGGGCTACACTAACAGTCAAAGAGCCACGCATTGAAATAAATTAATACTTATTTTCAAATGCATTTAGGCAAGTGTAAGCCATGAAGTAAAGCCTACACAACACTATGGAGTCTGCAAAGATAGGTAAAGATCATCGCTGGACATTGAGGAAGCCAACAAAGCAAACCCCCACGCAACAATGAAGGATATTAAAATGTTTATTTAAACATATATAATGCATAAAGCTGCACATAAAAACATAAGAGGAGGAAATGCCACATATTCAACATGAAAGCTGCGAATGGTATAAAGAAAATGAAGTCCTGCGTATGATTTAAAAGCACAGACCCTACGCTATGTGCCAAACACATTGCAAGAAGAACAAGGAGGTGCTGTGCGTGGGAGTTGAAGAGGAGAGTTAGAAGTTTTGAAAAAGGAAAAAATTTAAACAAATACAATATGACAACCAGTGCATGGAGTCTTAGAAGTCAAATGGGGATGCGCGAGTTGGAGGAAACAATTTTTCAAACTTGCAAGCAATGTACAATGGGTAGGTGTAAATGATATAGATAGAAGGCAATGCGTGGTGGAGAGAAATCTGTGCATGAATGTAAAAGCACAGACTTGCTGCGCATTATCCCATATGTGTGGTAAAGAATGTTCTTTTCCTTTTTATATATGAAAATTCTCACTTCTTAGTTTTAAGTAAAAGGTAAGAGCTTGGATAGTGTGCTAGGCAAAGGAATGCCTTGTTGACTTGTGGGATACATAAAACATAGTTTTGGTGCAAAGTAATGAGTAAGCTTTAAAAAACTCAAAAGCTTTAGTCCCACATTTGTTGTGGAAGGGAAAGTATATATGTTTATAACCAACAACGCACAATATAGAGTTTGAAGGTGAAGCCCAGAGGCTCTCCACGCGCAGGTGAAAGACGCATTGGGAAGCATGCCTAGGTGATGGAAGCCAAATTTTGATGGACCCTACAGAGCTGATGTGGTAGATGAGTTGGTGAGGAAGGCAACAGGTTGTGCATGGATCTTGAGGCAAGCAGGATCAGATGAATGGCGTGATTACTGGATCTGAAAGATGCAAGGAAGATAACATCAAGGTATCGCGCCATTGCGACATGTGGCAAGGCTAAAAGCAGTGCAGATGAGATGGTTCCCAGGTGATGATGAGGTGGCAGCCATGTAGGAGATCATCTGAGTTGGCACACATCCCAAGGCAATCAAGATGGATGGTTGTCGCAAAGCCTGAAAGATAAAGTTACAAGGTAGTTACCATCAAGGGATTGGGACAACGCAACATGTGGCACTTGCACAAGTGGCGGGCCAGACACAGGGTAGATGATGCAGGCACCCAGTTGGACCTGTGGACCAATCAAAGACTGCCACGTGGCACAATCTGGTGAAATATGAACAAAAAAGGTATTAAAATGCTGGTAAATATGCAGATAAATAAAAGCAATATTTCTGCAAAGTAAAAATGAGATTGAAATATTAAAATGAAATATTATTTAATAGTCTAACTATTGAATTAACATATAATTTCAAATATTTCAAAATATTCAAAATTTTAAAACTGAATATGTACCCGAAGGAAAAGGTTTGATAAATGATTTTAGGGGGCATTGTTTATCCAAAATATAAAGTATCATATATCACCGGAAAGTTCTCGAAATGAGTATTCTGATTTTGCAAGCCATTTGAACTCATATCAAATCAAATTTTTGTAGTTGCAAAAAGAAGCAGTTGTAGATATTTTTGGGGACAGACAAGTGTCGGTGAAGGGATTGTTTTTTCTTTCTCCTATATCTGGTTTTTTCTCCATTGTAACAGTGATGGTCAAATTAATGCTGCAAGGCAGCTTTCTGATTCTAGGGTCATATTTTCTGAGTTTTTTTGTCATTCTGGATGTATTGAAGCATAAATATCTTAATAAAACACAGTGCAGTTCCTGATCCATATTATTGTCGTCTCTTTATATTTTGTTGATGCTCTTGTATGTTTAGTTTGTAAGGCATCTTAAACATACCGGTTACAAGGTAACTGTCTAATTGCTTATGAGTTTCTTTCAAGGAGAGAACTAAGTTTTATGAGTGATTTTAGAGGGATAAGCATTAGTCTGAGGATTTGATACAGTAATATGGGAATGATAAGATAGTTTTTAAGGAATTCTATCCAAGTTGCATATAGTTTGTAAGGCATTCTATTTGTGTTTCCATTAAGTAATTTATGTTGATGTACGTTTGTATGACTCTATTGCCCACTAGATAAGGCATTGGTCTTTGGTGGTTATGCAACCCTTACCATCAACCATTTAAAATCAAATCATCTTTCATTTCCTATTTAAAAGCATGAATTCCCATAATCTGTACCGAATAGTACATACATTGTTGGCGATTCATTGAATAATTGAATCTTATAGGTTAGCCTGCCTGAGTTTTAAACTCGAAGAGAAGAAGGGTGAATATCCTTGTCATATTTGCCATTTTTCTGCAATGATTGTTTAATTTTTTTAATATCATGGATTGGCTTTCTAAGCTCTCCATCATTTGCAGCAAAATACATTAGTAAATCATTGTAAGAACCCCTAATCCCTTGTAGGATTTCATTGTGAAGCAGTGAGTTTCAAGAGGTACACCCACCTGAGTCTATGGAGCTTGAATTAGGAGGATCAACTCCTCATTAATTAGTGTTTTTATTTGTTGGAATCAGAAGTTGGGAGTCATAGAGTCAAGCAGTGATGCTTATACAGATTTCACAAGAAAAAGTGCTAACAAAATGACAACTCTACTGGGGAATAAAGATGAAATAGTCTTGTTGTGCTATTTAAAAAATCTCTGGTGTTATTTTTAAAAAGTTAAATTAAATTTTAGTTGAGCTTGGCTCCTTGCCTTCTTGATTTTTTGCCTAGTTAAGCTTGTCCAGATTTGTATAGAATTGAGAAGTTATATTTCATATTATGGGGTTTGAAGGATACTATTTTGTATCTGAGTTATTTTGTCCAGCAATTCATATCTTGTGAGGAGTCAGTTTTATCTTGTAAAGGTGGTTTGGTAAAGGATTTGTCCTTGTAAATTGTCATAAATATATTTCCCAATTTGTATTGGGTGGCGACTTTGGTCTTTGTAGTAGTGTTGAATGAAAAGTTTATTTAAAATAAATTCAAGATTAAAAAAGCAGTCACAAGATCTTGAGGTGAAGCAGCATCCCAAGGAAAAGAAGGGTGAGCTTCTAAGTTTTCAGGGAATGGACACCAATGAAAAAATCAATGAATATACAGTGCTCTCCCATCATGAAAATCAGATTGCTTAAAAGAAAAGTGTGAAGAGAATTTGAGTTTGGATTACATCTCAGCAGTTTCAAAATTTCTGTCCTCCAAAAGGAGGTGGCGAATCTACAAAAGACTTAGTGGAAAGTGTGAAGGTGACTTCAAATTTAGCACTTTTAAACCACTACAATTGGTGCCAGGTATTCTAGTTTTCATTGGATAGTTATTAATCCATGAAAATTAGTTATTAAAATTTTCCCTATTAAGTGATATCAACACTAGTTGGAAGGGAAAAGTACTGAAATGTTATTTGCATACTATGTTGCCGTTAGCTTCAGCTTTCATGTTTGAATATAGTATGAAAATTGTTTGAAAAGTTTGATCAAGTTCTTTATGATCAAATTGAAAAGTCTATGAAGGTGTGTGGGAATTTACTTTGATTATTTCTAGCCTTGTGTGTGTTTGAGTGTAACCATGTCTAATAAGATGTTACAACAATATAGTAGACAAAGCTTCAACATTAAGTTGTATCCATGTCTAAATTTTGAAGGTATCTATGGTTACCCAAATTCTTTTCCATCCAAAATCAGAGAAAAAATTCCAAGATTCAGTGGTGGGAAAGAGGAAAATGCTGAAAAGCATTGTAGAAAATTCATGGACTTGATGGAGGATTTTGATATTGAATATGAGGACAACATTATGAGGTTGTTTATTCAGTCCTTCGTAGATGATGTAACGTATTGGTTCTCTTTTCTACTAGAATGCTCTATCTCTTCATGGGAAGAGTTAAGATCATCTTTTATTGAGCACTTTGGTGAAAAAGAATGTGGTTGCACTGATAAAGAATTTCATGGAAATAAAAATAAAGAATGGTGAGTTGGCTCCTCCTTTCAATTTCAGATTTTCAAAAGTGTTGGGTCAAATCCCAATGGAGTTAAGACCAAATGATGCTGCATGTTTGGTTGTTTATTTATGGGAATTTGATAAAAATATGAGCTACTTGCTAAGGGATAAAAAGCCTAAAACCCTACATCATGCTTTTATGATAGCAGTAGATATTGAGAAAAATATAAAATATGGAATCGTCCCAAGGGATTTTCCATCAACTAGAAATAATTGTCATGATGTGTCAAGTGCACTAAATAGGTGTGGATCAAGAAACAAAGACAAATGTCAAGATGTCTTCATGCCTATTGATTTTACTAACCATGTTTCAAATTGTTTCTCAACACAAAATGTGAGTGGAGAATATATTCAACAAGCAACACCTACTCCTCATATTGATGTAAGTATGGTTAGTAAAGAAATTTGCAATGTTCTTAAGGTAGAGATAGATTCATACATCGATTATACACCTAATAAATTGGAAACTGGTTTTTTTCTAGTTTTGGGGCTATAGAGATAAGTTATTTTTAGTCAAATGTGGAAACTAATGAGGGGGCAAGTGTTTTGTCAAATGATGATTTTGAAGCCCCAAGCGAAGGAGTTTTATCAGACTTTGCTGATGTTGAATCTAGTTATGAGAGTAATGTTGAATTTGATTATGCTGTTGAATATGTTGACTGTTATGCTGATGATGAAATCAATGAATATCAAGACATTGAAAATGAATCTATAGTTGATGATGTTTCATTTCAGTCTGTGGGTTTTTCTTCTTTTCAACACCATAATGCAAATTTCTTCTCAGTTTGAAGAAGATTTTTGTGAACAACAAAGCAATGACTATGTGTTAATCTCTAAGTTTTGTTGATGATTAGTGACCAAAACTTAGTCATTCACTTAGGAAGTTTTATTTGGCTATCCCTGTGGCCGAGCTAAAACTATGCAAGGCCGAGCGACATTGCTGATCAGTTTTCAGTTTGCCTAGTTACATTGCCGAGGCAAGTTACATTGCCGAGCCAAGAAGGATACAGAGATGTTAAGTGCCGAGTGACAAAGAAGTCAAGTGCCGAGCATAAAATTTTTTGTATACATGTCTAGAATGATTCAAACTTCAAGGATAAGTGATTTGGCTGACTTATATAAGCTTTTTGGGCCGACTTATGTATGCATTTAATATTCTTCTACGGAGTTAGTTATGCATTTAATTGTTTTATCCTATGCATGAACATTAATTGTAATACCATCAAGGTATGGGTATTAGATCTTGATCATTGATCTAGATCTTGCTATAGGACTTGAATGGATATATTAGATTGCTTTGAAATCCTATTTTGATATGTGTGTGTGTAAGAAGAGTAGACGAAGTGTGGTGACTCCATTTTGAAGTGAAATGCACAGAGGGTTATTTTGTTAAGAAGTAGAGATCAAGCAGAGTGACAACACAGTGAATAGTAGAGTAAAGTTATATCAAATTATGAGATCATAGAAGGTACTGGAAAGAGGAGATCCATCATCAGCATTAGAGTGCATAACGAAGGATCAATACTTGAGAAATTCTAATCATTGTATCAGGTGAAAATCTCTTAACAAAGTGGTTCTAGCAGACCTTTCTTTATCTCCTAACAGAGTACTTACTTTATTGTAAGTTGAAATCCTTTAACAGGGTAGATTTTAATGATCTTTAGCTCTTAACCAGGCAGACCTTTAACATGGTAGATTACATTTTGTAATCAACATTTGTAGCCTTAACAGGCACACTTTATTACTGCAGTAGTGGAGAATTTTGTGGGTGTCATCCC
>MU227491.1:4909778-4926708 GCA_018584345.1 Thuja plicata
AGTTTTACCTATTTGGGTTTCTGGGTTACCAAGTTATTGTGTTATGTGTTATTTATTTCATTGTGTGGATGCTATCTGAGATTACATTAGATTCATATATGTATGAATGTGGATCAGTTTTTTTTAATTTTTTAAATTTGAAGATCTGATTCACCCCCCCTCTCAGTAGCTTGCTTTCCCATTATTGTATTTCCAACAATTGGTATCAGAGCTTAGTTCTCTAATAGGTTTATAATCATCTTAAGAATAAAGATCTTGAGATGGAGATCTACAAGATGGGTAAAGTTATTGAGAATCAAAAGATTGATATTCATCTAGCACTACAACAGCTTGAGACTGGAAGACAAGAATTAAAGAAGTCCTTGACTGCAAGGAAAGATTTGGCCAAACAAATGAATGACACTCATTATTAGGAAGAGCACACCATAAATCTATTTTAGAATGGAGATTCTACTAAGAGTGATGTAGCAATTGCATATCTACTGCAAAAGAATAGTGCACTATGTGAAGAAGTCAAAAACCTGAAAAAGGAACAAGAAGCCCAATCAATAAGAATGTGTGAAGTTGTTGAACAGAAAAAGAAAGCCAAAGATGACAAGGCTATGGCAGAAGAAGACAAGAGAATGATGACTACCAGACTTGATGAAAGAACACATGATGTACAAACAATGATAGTCAATCAAGTAGACATGGAAAATCAATTACTACTTATGAATCAGGAGATCAGTAGGAAAGACTTGGAGATTGTTAATCTTAGATTTGAGAACAGTCAATTGAAAGATGAATTGAGATCTGAGAAAGAAATTAATAACAGAGTGAATGATCCAAGTGCTGCTATGAGATACTTTGAACAACTAGTGGAAGCATCAAGAAGACCTAAAGATTATTCTGGATTAGGTCACACTGAAAAACATACAACCACTGAAGATGGAGAATCATCTACGACAGGTGAAAGAAGGTATGCAAAGCCAAGAAACAACAAACCTGTTTGCCACCACTATGGGAAACCAGGTCATACAGAAAACATTTGCCGAAGCAAGAATGGTAAGTCCAATCCAAAAATTGACTTTAATGGTTATTGCTTTAACTATAATAAGTTTGGAAATCAAGCACATGAATGTAAGACAAAGGAAAGAAAAAAACCTAGACTCAAGGGTAATTTCTATAACTATCACAAATATGGTCATAGAGATCAAGATTGCAGATCTAAAGGTAAACAATAGTGGACATAAAAGGTACAAGAGAAATCACCAAGAAAAGGCAATACTCACAATTGGGATTACAATACATTGCATAGTTGTCATTACTGTGGTGAGTATAGACATGTTCTAGAAAACTGCATAAGGACACATTTCAGAGGAAAGTCTAAAAGTTGGATGAATGGAAGCCTAGTTTGTCATAGTTGTCTGAAAATTGGTCATACAAGGAAAGATTGCAAGACTAGGGTACCTGCTCATACTGTTGAGAAAATAAGGGAATAGATGAACAAGACATGGGTTAAGAAGTCTGAACCATGTAGTAGTGAAGCTCGTGAAGCCAAGGTCACCCAATCCAATGGATTAGGTGATCACATCATCTCCAACTAAGAAAAAGAAGTATGTAAGGAAATGTATCTAAAACTCTTATCTTACATCAGTTCCTAACATGAAATGTAAAAAAGTTCATATTTTCCTATGTTAAGATGCACCAGGACATATTTTGAAGACAAATGCTGAGTTGAGCCAATTGCAATATAGGTGTCGAGTACTATTCATGGACACTAAGGCCGAGTTCTTTAGTGAGTGCCGAGTTGTGTTGGCTGAGTACGTTTTATGATGGCCAAGTTTAGTAAACCGAGTGGGATGCAAGTTGTGTTAAAGCCGAGGATAGCTGGCTTGCACTAACTCAACAAGAAGAACATTCATTTCTTACCTACCTTGACCTTTCAAAGTCTATAAAGGATGAACAGTTGACACTTCATTTTTACCTTGCAATTTTTACTGTTTACAGAGCGATTGAAGTAATTTGTAGAATTGATCATAATGAAGTTAGCATCAAAGATTTCATCAGCGTGCCGTCGACAATCCTAAGGTGAACAGTGGGAAGTGTTACTTTTTGAGGTACTCTTTTTCTCATCTTTTGAACCCTAATTTCAAGATTATGGCTGCAAGTTCTTCCACACCAGCTAAGAGTATGAAGGGAGAACAACAACAAATTTAGTTACTACAGAGTGATGAATGTGAACCTCTCAAATTTTGAGTCGTTCCTGAAAGTGTGATTCAAAGTGATTTAATGGGAGCCCTCTCATCCATTCCACCCAAGGTACTTATGATCCATGATGTTCGATTGTGTTATATGGTTAAGATTGGTGAAGTAGGTGATAGTGAATCAAGGAAATCCTACAACAAATTGTGTGTCGATGGAGTTCTGAAGGCAGAATTCAAACATCTAGCTGACAAAGGGTTAAATCGTGCCCTAGATTTTCCATAAGGTTTCAAAGATGAATGGATTAAGGTTATCCTTAGCCAAGTTCATGATATGTGTATGTGGTTTGATAATGGACCAGTCAAGATCACCAAAAGCATGATTCATCGAGTTACTAGATATTCTATAGTGAACGGAAAATGAACAATGAGGGATAACAACAAAGAAGAAATTACATTGAACACTGGAGCCGTATGGAACAATAGAGGTATGACTATCTCTACAATTACAGACCTAGAACTTGATTTTGGAGTAAGATTAATAGCACATAAGTTCTATCAGTCAAGCAAATTGGATAGTGTTCCTTGTACAGCCGTTGATCAGGCATGGAAAATTGTGAAGAAAAATCATACATATGATCTTGCCGAGCTACAACAGACACAATTAGCTGAGAACCTAGCATTAATCAGAAAGGCTAAGAGCTCGTTGTGTAAGTTTGGTTCCTTACTAGTCTGTATATTTTTCTACATTCAGGATACATTTCCTACATTGGGAAATATTTTTTGGAAAAAGGATAGACCCATTACAGTTCAGATTAGTGAATGTATTGAGAAATTAGGAAGTAATTTCAATAGCATTATGGGGAGCTATTTTGTAGAATTCAAGAAGAGAATGAGATTAAGAACTAGAATTCCTAAGTCACTAGTGGAGAAACACTATGAAGAAATCTGTTTTCTAGTTGATACAGATAACACTTATATCCAGGCTGTGACTCCTAGGATAACATGCTTAGAACCATTTCCATATGAAATTAACATTGATGAAGCATAAACTACCATCATTGCACTCCTAGCCGAGGCAATTGATACTACAACAAAGAGATTTTGAAATTTTGATGAAGCCAAAGTTAAAATTTCTAGAAGCTTGAATGAGGGAACTATGGAGAGGAAAAGAAAGAAGATTGTGAAAAATCTAAAGAAAATGGTTGGTTTAGGTAGTGATGAAGAACCTGAGGATGCACCTTTAGGTCTGACCACTAGAGAAGGTGAGGATATATCTATAGAAGAGGAAGTGAGTGCATCAAAAGAGGTCACTAAGAAAGCTAAGGGTCAAAGACCACCAATTATCATAGTAACCAAGAAAAGCAAAGCTAAACCTAAGGTTACACCTCCTACAACTAATCGTCTGAGGACTAGAGCATCTACTGTTGCTTCTCCAGAAGAAGTACAAAGAAAAGTATATGGTAAGAGGAAAGTTGCAGAAAGTAGTTTTGGAAAGGAAGCTAAGGTTGCTCCTAAGGCTGAGCTGAGTAAGCCAGCGAAGAGACCAAGAAGGAGACTAAATTTGGGAATAGATAGTGATGAGGAAAAGGCAAAAATTGATGAACCCAGCAACATACCTACATCACAATTCAAGAAACCAGCTAGTATTGATGAGGTTTGTGACACTTTGAGGAATTCAGCAGGGTTAGCAACTTTTAAGTTCATTAAGTATGAGAAATTGAATAATGTGGATAGGCACAAAGTTCAGGAAGCACTCTTGGATATGATGAGTACTTCCAAGTTAACTCCTACAGAGATAGGAAATCATGTGCCAAATGAACTATATGATTTTCTATGAAGAAAATGGGGATTTGCACTTACCACAGAGAGACAAATTAGGAAAGGAACTCTAGCCAAGGTAATACCTGAGCTAACCTCAAAACAAAGAGCCAAATTCATTGAGGATTATAAGAATAGGTTTGTTCCTAAACTTAGGTTTGTTCCTAAACTCAGAGGCTATGCTATTCTAAAAAATGATATTGAAGGCGTAGTACAGCAGAGCACAAGGATCTAGAAGGAAATCTTTGGATTGATCATTCCAAAAGATAAGAAATCTGGTGAGGGGACATCTGAGCAAAAGACAAAAGAAGTTGAAGTGAAGATTACCCCTGAGCCACATATAACTCAAGGTCAAATTTCCATAGAACAGGACAAAACCAAAGATGCATTAGAATAAACTAATTCTATTGATCTGACTGTAGACATTCCTATGGATTTTATAGTTGATGATCCAAGAAATTTGAATGCCGAGGAACAAGATATGCCGAGTTGTACTTACACTGATTCGCCTATTAAGGCAACTGGTATTGAAGAAGAAAAGACCACAACATCTGATGAGATAATTGAAGTTGTCAATGATCAGAAAGGTGAAGAGAAACAAAAAACAAATACACAAGAGGTAACTTCATAGAATCCACCTATTTTAGAGGTTGTGAAAACAATTTTTTATAGTGGAGTAGTGATAACGGATACTATTGATAAGCCTAAAGAAGAAGAGGAAATGCAAGTGTTGGTTGATCTACCACACTCTGCATCATCCACTCCCACTGGTCCTAAAACTGGGAGTGTGCCAAACCCCCAGACAATTTTGATAGAATTAAAAGAGGCAATGGACATTGACACTGTCAAAGGGAAAGATATTATTCTACCGAGCATAAGTTCTCCAGAGTTGAAGAAAAAGAAAATTTTGAAGAAGTCTCAAATTCTAGATGTAACATTAGATGAAGTCATTGTGATTCCACAATGGGATCCCAATGATTTATCTTTTGAACAAATAGGGACTCTCTAAGAATTACTTAAGAGGAAGAAGAGACAGGAAGAGATGAAGATAGAACAAAAGAAAAAATAGGTGTTGCATGACATCAAAGACATATTTGCAAAGACTTTTGATTTAGAGGATGAAATGCCTCAAGCTCCAATTATTGATTAGCTAGTTAAGATTGTACAGAAGGTAACTGATGAGGACATAGACAACAATGAAAAGATTCTACAATGGTCTAGGAGAAGATTTGAGAGCAAAGTTCTAGAGAAAATCTTAGAAGAGATTGCCACAAAACAGGTTGAACTTTCTATTCTTGTAGAAACTTTAGAGAAAGTTACAACCAATGTTTATTCTTTGTACAGAAAATTATGTGATGTTGAATTTTTCACAAAGGATAATATACAGCTTGTTGAGAAGCTACAGTTAGATTTAAGATCAACTGGCACTACTTTGGGTAAAGATACTACCTCTAGTTCTTTACATCTTACTAAGTTGATAAATGCACAATGGAGAATAGCTGAGATTATGGCTGAAGATGGTTGAATAAGGGCCAAATTGATAACTATTCAGACAAGCCTGTTGCCTCACTTGGAGGTAATACAAAAGGAAATTTCAATTGCAAAGGAGTTATCACAGAGTAATGCAAATTTATCAACTGCAAAAAGTTTAGTGAGTCTAGCTGTCGAGCTAGAAATAAAATTGGAAGTTATGAAGATTGCTAAGGAAAGCTAGGATACTACATTTGAATCCACCCTGCAGCTACATAAACAATTTTTGGATAACTACAACTTAACCCCACCTGCAATCAGTGACAAAAACAAGGGGGAAATTAGTAAGGAAGTTGGAAAGGATACAATATGATACATCAGTACAGAATAGGTACACTTGTATATAATTTTTTTGAAGGCATGTAAACTTTTTATGGATTATTTTTGAATATATTCCTAGGGGGAGTACTTTGTATACTTAGGAAACATTTTGATGAAATGAACGGAAGTAATGATAAGTGTTTTTTCCACTAATATCAAAGGGGGAGATTGTTAATCTCTGAGTTCTGTTGATGATTAGTGACCAACACTTAGTCATTCACTTAGGCAGTTTTAGTTGGCTATCACTATGGCCAAGCTAAAACTATGCAAGGCTGAGCAACATTGCTGAGCAGTTTTCAGTTTGCCTAGTTACATTTCTGAGCCGAGTTACATTGTCGAGCCGAGAAGGATACAGAGATGTTAAGTGCCGAGCAACATAGAAGTCAAGTGCCGAACAGAACAGTTTTTGTATACATGTCTGGAATGATTCAAACTTCAAGGATAAGTGATTTGGCTGACTTATATAAGATTTTTGGGCCAACTTATGTATGCATTTAATATTCTTCTACGGAGTTAGTTATGCATTTAGTTGTTTTATCCTATGCATGAACATTAATTGTAATACCATCAAGGTATGGGTATTAGATCTTGATCGTTGATCTAGATCTTGCTATCAGACTTGAATGGATATATTAGATTGCTTTGAAACCCTATTTTGATATGTGTGTGTGTAAGAAGAGCAGACAAAGTGTGGTGACTACATTTTGAAGTGAAATTCATAGAGTGTTATTTTGTTAAGAAGCAGAGATCAAGCAGAGTGACAACACAGTGAACAACAGAGTAAAGTTATATCAGATTATGAGATCATAGAAGGTACTGGAAAGAGGAGATCCATCATCAACATCAGAGTGCACAACGAAGGATCAATACTTGAGACATTCTAATCATTGTATCAGGTGAAAATATCTTAACAAAGTGGTTCTAACAGACCTTTCTTTATCTCCTAATAGAGTGCTTACTTTATTGTAAGTTGAAATCCTTTAATAGGGTAGATTGTAATGATCTTTAGCTCTTAACTAGGCAGACCTTTAATAGGGTAGATTACATTTTGTAATCAACATTTGTAGCCTTAACATGAACACTTTATTATTGCAGTAGTGGAGAATTTTGTGGGTGTCATCCCCACCCCATTTTTACCTATTTGGGTTTCTGGGTTACCAAGTTATTGTGTTATGTGTTATTTATTTCATTGTGTTGATGCTATCTGAGATTACATTAGATTCATATATGTATGAATGTGGATCAGTTTGTTTTAAGTGTTTAAATTTGAAGATCTGATTCACCCCCCCCTCTTAGTATCTTGCTTTCCCATTATTGTATTTCCAACACTATGATGGAGATGAAAGTTGTTGTGAGCATTCCTTTCCACAAAAGGATATCAGCCAAGAAATTTCAATCCTTGATCCCAATGAAGAATTGGTTGAGGAAGAGGATTCATGGAGCCATAATGGCCTTGATTTTTGTGAAGATAAAGAAATGGTTTATATGCAGCCTTGTGAAAAGGAAGAAGACTCGTCATGTGTTGGAGATGACTATGAAGATGCTGATTTTTATAAAACATAGATAAATTCTTTTGCTTCAAATGACAATGATGATAACATGGATTTTTCAATTTGTATGCTTGCATATTGTGAATTTTCATGTGAAGATATTGATCCTAAAAACCATGAGAATGAATGCAAAGTTGATGTTGGTGGGTCAATGTTAGATTTGTATGAACCAACTTATGAAATTTTTTAGCAAAGTATTTCCGTTGATATAGAGACTAAGTCTGATTTTGCCTTTGAACAAGAAATGGATGTCAGCTTATTTGACATGGACATTGATGTTTATGATATTTTCAATGGCACGAAATTAATGTTTGGTCAAGAGGAAGTTATTAATGCTGATAATATCTCTTATAATAGTAATCTACATCAAGAATATGTGTGCCAAAATGAGAACATATGCAATGAACTGCATGCTGATTTATCAAAACCACATTTTGAAATGTTTTACATGGAGCTTAAAGAAGATTCTGATTTTACATCATATCATTTGTTTAAGCTAGAGGTATGTTTGTTCTTGCAAGAGGGGGATGTAGAAAATGTTGAGGCACTATTTTTTAAATATGTTGAAATGAATCAGCAAGGGCATGTCAGTTATCAGACATAAAGTGAGTCTTTTCTTTTTTCAATTTAGTATGCTGATGTTTTTTAGGATAAACTAAATTTGAATCCACAAGTTGCAGTTCATGGTGATTCATTTGAGTATTTGTGTAGTATGCATGTGGTTGAAGGTGAGAATGTTTTCTTTGATGTCCAAGTACTCACTGAAGTAATTCATTATGATGATGGTTGTGAAGTTGAGCTAGAGTGTTTCAAATTTCCTATGCAACTGGTTGAGGATTTAGTTGAGCATGACAAGTGTGTTTTATATTATGTTTCTTTTCAACAAGATAATGATATTGAGGGATGTGGTATTTTTTTGTCATACAATGACCAACATTAATAGTGGTTTGGTGATTGGATGTTGCCAGTTGATGGTGAATATGCTGGTTATATTTTATATGATATGCTGAAAAGTTGCAGTTGTATGTTTGATAAAGTGAATGGAAGTAATGATTTCAGTTTACCTCTGATGCATGAAGATGAAAATCAGATTTTTGATAGGGGTAAGTGTTAATTTCAACTGTGAAAGGGTTTGAGGCCTTTTGTGGATAATTTTTATATATTGTATAGTTTCTTTCCCTTCAGTCGTGTGGTGTGTTTGTTTTCAATAAAGAGGTTCCCTATTTTTGAAAAAGTTTGAAGAGATGCCAGTGAAAAGAGTGAAAGAGAATATGGAAAGCCTAAATTATTTTATGGGTGGTCTACTTCTGCCATGAGATTCTGAAATTTCCCTGCATTTCCACATGGGGCACACGTCCACAGTCAGATCCACTATTGGTACTAAAAAATACAAGGATTTTTGAGTAATTTATTAGTACTTTGCATTTTGACCCCCTATAAGTGCTTTTTGAGCCTATTTGCCCGGATGGAATTCTGAAGTTTTTCATACATGTCAGGTGTTCATCACTCTTGTTTAGGTATATGAAGACATCCTTGTTCGTCAATTTCAAGTTTTGAGTCAGTTAGTGATGTCTTATTTTAAGCACTTATCCATTCTCCATTTACTGCCCAAGTGTCAATTTGCTGTAACGGGCCCAGTTTGCATTTGAATAACTTGCGTCTAATTGAGTTTTATGGGTCACCACTTTGTGAATGTTTAACATGTATATTAGAAAGCCTATATTTCAAATCTTAAGTCATTTTGAATCCATTTGATAAGTTTTTGGATTCCCCATAATTGGTCCTGCAAAACTGTCCTATTTCTCTGTTTTGTCAAGAATGCAGAATTATGAAATAGCCTACTTTGAGCTTCTGCAAGTTGTATCCAGTTGAACACCCTAAATAATTGAGTTTTACCCTATGTTGAAAACATGAGATTGTACCTATCTATAGAATTTTATCCCTTGGCCAATCCGCTTGACCACTTTGCCAACTTGATTCCAAATCCAATTTCAGCATATTTACTGAGTTTTAGATTTGAAAGTTGTAAGGTGCTAACTTTGCAGATTGATGCTAATTGATTAGTTCACTTTTGGTGCAAGTTAGTTGAATATTCATGTTCCATGTGTGAAGGTGAATCAAGTTCCAGAGGTTCAAATTTTGAAGGATCTTCTTGATGACTTTATGAATTCAGTATTGAAGATAGTTTGTGCAGATTGCTAGTGCTGAACATAATCAAATTTACAAAATGGTCATTTTGCAAGAGTGATAACTTTTGGTCTCAATGTTGTTTTAAAGACCCAATTGTGGGACCATTCTGTCTGCATGTGAATGTACTACCTGAACTGGTGGTGAAGTCTCAAGACATGTTTTGGTAGTCTAGAAATGGTCAATCCGAATGAAATTTATGTTGTTTCAGCATTTGCACTTGCATAGTATTCTGAAATGTCCAAGTTTGATCAGTTGCACCTTGTACCTAAATTTGAATCTGGCGAAGCCCTTTTGCATGCATATTAATTTTGAATGAATGAATCACTCTGTCAAGTGAAGGATCCTCATGAGTGAATCTAGTATCTTTCCAAGTTGTATTTCTGGCAAGGTTTGCATGCATTTGAATACTTTAATTTGCAGAATATGTGAAGTAGCCCACTTTGTGTTTTATTATCTTTTGGCCTTGATCTTTTCAAGAAAATCCAGTTGATGGTTATTGCTCAGATACTGGAGATGAATGTGCTTTTAGGTTCCCATGCTTGAAAAATGTTATTTAGTTAGTTTTCAAGGCTCGTTCCAGAAGCTACTTGCCATCAGTGAGTTCAGTTCGCAAAAATGTGAAAATTTATCATAACAGCCACCAATTGTAATATCTTGGGATCCAAGTGCACTAAAGAGTACATTGGAAAGCTTGAAAAGTATATGCTATCACAAATTAGAAATATGCCAATGAGGTTGAATATTGAAATAAATGAGAAATCAATGAACTATTCATATTGTGAATGGATCCAATGTGGAAGCTTATCCAATTGTATGGTTTACACAGTGTCCAAGAGGAGGGAGGTTATGTTTTTTTTGGATTTTAATAACTTTCAAAAGTCAATGTTATAAATCAAGTTTTGGGAAATAAAACATCCCTAAGATTGCACAGATAAGAGATGGGAGGCTACGCTTAAAACTTAAAAGAGAGTTTCAAAGATAAACATAAAGGATACAAGATGAAGTCCTACACAAATTGGAAGGAGACTAGCGCATAGGCTGGAGCAGTTTTAAAAGAATTTCATACATATGCAATTGGCATTAAAGAGGGGCCGCGTAGTATAATGTTGGTCTTTGTTCTTCTAAACAAACATTACAAATGACAGGTGGAATGCCAAGTAAGTCCACGTAGCATATGTAGGATGCTTTTAAACTTTAAAAAATTTAACCAAATGCAATAATGAATGGCCTGCGCAAGGCGTAGAGAGTGGGCCAAGGGCTGCGTTTGAAAATAAATGAAGAGGGCTATGTGGTGTGACCCTAGGTACTGCGCAATATAGAGGGGAAAATTTAAAAGTTTTCAAAAGGCCATTTCAAGTAAACAAATGCCATGCTAGACAGAATCTGGTGAAAGGAAAAGGAGTCTATGCTGAGACAAAAGAAAGAGGCATTATTTCAAATACAATTGGCATGTGTTTATAGATGTGAGGCTACTCTAACAGTCAAAGAGCCATGCATTAAAAGAAATTAATACTTATTTTCAAATGCATTTAGGTAGGTGTAAGCCATGAAGTAAAGCCTACATAGCACTATGGAGTCTGCAAAGACAGGTAAAGATCAACGTTGGATATTGAGGAAGCCAGCAAAGAAAATCCCCACGCAATAATGAAGGATATTGAAATGTTTATTTAAATAGATATAATGCATAAAGCTGCACAAAAAAACATAAGAGGAGGCCACACCACATATTCAACATGAAAGCTGCGAATGTTATAAAGAAAATGAAGTCCTGCATATGATTTAAAAGCATAGACCTTGCGCTATGTGCCAAACACATTGCAAAAAGCACAAGGAGGTGTTGTGTGTGGGAGTTGAAGAGGAGAGTTAGAATTTTTAAAAAAGGATAAACTTAAAAAAAATGCAATATGAAAACCAACGCATGGAGTCTTAGAAGCCAAATGGGGATGCGTGAGTTGGAGGAAACAATTTTTCAAACTTGCAAGCAATGTACAATGGGTAGGTGTAAATGATATAGACAGAAAGCAGTGCGTGGTGGAGAGCAATCTGTGCTTGAATGTAAAAGCACAGACTTGCTGTGCATTATCCCATATGCGTGGTAAAGAATGTTCTTTGCCTTTTTATATATGATAAAAATCACTTCTTAGTTTTAAGTAAAAGGTAAGAGCTTGGCTAGTGCGCTGGGCTAAGGAATGCCTTGCTGACTTGTGGGATACATAAAACATAGTTTTGGCGTGGAGTAATGAGAAAGATTTAAAAAACTCAAAAGCTTTGGTCCCACATTTGTTGTGGAAGGGAAAGTATATATGTTTATAACCAACAACGCACAGTATAGAGTTTTAAGATGAAGCCCAGAGGCTATCTGCGCACAGGTGACAGATGCATTGGGAAGCATGCCCAGGTGATGGAAACCAAATTTTGATGGACCCTATAGAGCTGATGTGGCAGATGAGTTGGTGAGGAAGGCAACAGGTTGTGCGCAGATCTCGAGGCGAGCAGGATTAGACGAATGATGCAATTATTGGATCCAAAAGATGCAAGGAAGATAACATCAAGGGATCACGCCAGTGTGACACATGGAAAAGCTGATAGTAGTGCAGATGAGATGTCATCCAAGTAGTGATGAGGTGGCATCCGTGTAGGAGATCATCTAATCTAGCACACATCTTGAGGCGATCAAGATGGCTGTCGCAAAGCCTCAAAGATAAAGTTGCAAGGTAGTTACCATCAAGGGATCACAACAGCGTGACACGTGGCTCTTGGATAGGTGGTGGGCCAAACATAGGGTAGATGATGCAGCTCCCAGTTGGACCTGTGGACCAATCAAAGGCTACCACGTGGTGCAATCTAGTGAAATATGCACAAAAAAGGTATTAAAATGCTGGTAAATATGCAGATAAATAAAACAAATATCTATGCAAAGTAAAAATGAGATTGAAATATCAAAATGAAATATTATTCAATAGTCTAACTATAGAATTAACGTATGTTTCAAATATTTCAACATATTCCAAAGTTTAAAACTGAATACGTACCCGAAGGAAAAGGTTTGATAAATGATTTCAGGGGGCATTTTTTATCCAAAATATCAAGTATCATATAGCATCAAAAAGGTCTTGAAATGAGGATTCTGATTTTGCTAGCCATTTGAATCCATATCAAATCATATTTTTGCAGTTGCAAAAAGAAGCAGTTGTAGATATTTTTGGGGACAAACAGGTGTCGGTGAAGGGATTTTATTTCTCCTATATCTGGTTTTTTCTCCGTTGTAATAGGGATGGTGAAATTAATGCTGCAAGACATCTTTCTGATTCTAGGGTCATATTTTTTGAGTTTTTTGTCATTCTGGATGTATTGAAGCATAAATATCTTAATAAAACACAGTGTAATTCCTGTTCCATATTATTGTTGTCTCTTTATATTTTGTTGATGCTCTTGTATGTTTAGTTGTTAAGGCATCTTAAACATACCGGTTACAAGGTAACTGTCTAATTGCTTATGAGTTTCTTTCAAGGAGAGAACTAAGTTTTACGAGTGATTTTAGAGGGATATGCATTAGTATGAGGATTTGATACAGTAGTATGGGAATGATAAGGTAGTGTGTAAGGCATTCTATCCGAGCTACATATAGTTTGTGAGGCATTCTATTTGTGTTTCCATTAAGTAGTTTTTGTTGATGTATGTTTGTATGACTCTATTGCCCACTAGATAAGGCACTGGTCTTTGCTGGTTATGCAGTCCTTACTATCAACCATTTAAAATCAAATCATCTTTCATTTCCTATTTAAAAGCATGAATGTCCAGAATCTGTACTGAATAGTACAAACATTATTGGTGATTCATTGAAGAATTGAATCTAATAGGTTAGCCTGCTTGAGTTTTAAACTCGAAGAGAAGAAGGGTGAATATCCTTGTCACATTTGCCATTTTTCTACAATGATTGTTTACTTTTGTTAATATCATGGATTGGATTTCTAAGCTCTGCATCAGTTGCAACAGAAGACATTAGTAAATCATTGTAAGAACCCCTAATCCACTGTAGGATTTCATTGTGAAGCAGTGAGTTTGAAGAGGTACACCCACCTGAGTCTATGGAGCTCGAAGTAGAAGGAGGATCAAATCCTCATTAATTAGTTTTTTACTTGTTGGAATCAGAAGTTGGGAGTCATAGAGTCAAGCATTGATGCTTATACAAATTTTGCAAGAAAAAGTACTAACATGAGGTATATGGAGAAATCCAAGTGGGGATTCAACAAATAGTATCCTATCCAGCCTAGGTTGTGAATGTGTTTGGTTCTAAATATGCACTTTTGTTTTATGTACTTGGTTCAATTACACATCTTTTGCCAAAAACAAGTCAAAATCAAACATTTACCAAGTCAAACACTTAGCCAAAATTCCTTGTCCAAAATCAACCATCTCTATAGTTATGCCATCCTAGTTTCATAATCGTGTCCTTACTATCATCTTGTACCATTTTCTTCTAGTATCATTAGATCCTCCATTTATACCCATATCTTAGGCTACCAGAGTCATCTTCGTCATTCCTCGTCACCTTTCCATCTTCTTTAGAGTCAGTCTTTTCTCTCATCCTGAGCTTAATCCAAAATCCTTGTTCGAGCCTGCTGTCTATCCTGATCTGAGCTTTAATTTTTCATCCATCTTTCCTTCATCCCTATCCAAATATTTAGCTAATCACCATGTCACAATCCTATTATGCTGATTTTGGTCATCTTACCTTTTCTTCCACTTCATCTCATTCCAATAATGATGAGAGTCTTGTCTATCATGATGAGTACATTGAAAACCTTAGCAATCTTTCTCCAAGCATCGTCCAAAATCCAATCATTCATCTACACTACCCCATCATGTATCCATGCATACCCACTAGCACTCCTTATCATACCTTTGACAAGGGAAATCCATCTTATCCTCCATCAAATTATCCCTCTTACACAGTCATTTCTCCATCTTCTCCCATATTCATATCCCAAACTCCATATTTCCACAACAACACTACTAACTACCTCCCTAATCCAAATCCACCATCTCCCTATCCTTCAACCCATTTTCCAATATACAATCCTAGTCCTCCATTTCCTCCAATCAATCACCATGATCCCCATGCTATTACTAATCCATCATCCAATCTAGCCTACCTTTCTCCTCCATCCCCTCCATCTTATCCCAATCTACCATATTCCATTTCTACCTACATTAACACAAATATCCTTCCCCAATCCACCTACATCTCTCAATCCACTTCATGTTCCATACCCCAATCTGTCATTCCTCCTCCATTAGTTTTTCAATCCAGTTCACAAATCACCTGCATCCCTACCTATGTGAAATATCTAGCCATGCCATCACCTACACCCGATTCTACACAATCATGCAATCATACAAGTTCACAAGACATTGCCACAAATTCATATGTGGACTACCCTAGCTTCCCACCATTTACACATGCTAATCCTCCACCTCCAATACTTAAGTATCCAAGGAGTTTCACAAGGAATCCATCACAAATCCATATTTTAAAGTTGATGAGTCAATTCATATCAGTCCCCCATGTGAAGCCATTAGTGATGAGGCCTTTTCACTTCCCACACCCATCATTCCTCTTCCACCTCCTATTAGAGTAATCATTAGTTTGCTTATTAATTAAATCATGTTGATTTAATTAATTAAGTTATTACTCTTTAGTGCTTAAGCTTTCTCTTAGGTGCATTAATAATTAATTCTTTTATTAATTATTAATGTGCAACCTAGCTTTTTTAGGCTTTAGGGTTTTGTTCACCTTTATAGGTTGAACCTTGTAATTCTTTTTTCATTAATTCAGATTATAATTTCGCTCTCACATTTTGAGTAACTTCTGAGTTCTTCTTTTTTCCCTCTTTCTGCTTCTCTCCTGTAACAGGTTATTTGCATGCAGGTATTCTTGGCATTCTGTGGATTTGTATTTCTCAAATCCAGAATGGTATCAGAGCCACACTGTTGCTGCCTGGTCTGGGGTTTGTGAAGTTGTGATTCAAGGGAAAAAACTACAGCTTTTTTTGGGTTTCTTCTTCACTCTGGAAGAGATGTTTTTTTCTAGAGTACTTTGAGCTAAAATGGACACCACCATCGCGCTCAGAAGGCCCGGGAGAGTTAATTTTCATATAATTTTCACTGTTTTTGGCCACAGTAGCTTCTGGGAAAAAATTTCTCTCTCTTAGGCCGTATGGCTCAAATTTCGAGGTGAAAAACATTCAAAAAAATAAAAAAATTAGAAAAAAAACAAATTTTGTTTTTTTACTAAGTTTTCTCAAAAAAAACCAATGTTTCTAAATGTTTGTTGAAAAAAAAAAACTTTTTACAAACAAAAGAAAAGGTGCGTACCTTTTCAAAAGTACCCTCATGTGCAGTAAGGTACACATATGCAGGAGTGATGTCAGTGGCTGCAGGTCACAGATCATGATTAAATTTGACGTTCATGAAACCGTCACACAGTTTTGACACTTCTTCAAAAAAGGTAGCCTTCAGTGTTTTGGCCATATCTTTTGCATATGGTGTCCGTTTTTTAAAAATGAAATATCATCAGAAAGCTCTTTCCAAGCTGGAGATGATGCTGTTGGTTTTGTATGCATATTTGGCCTTTTGAGTACCTTTTTTTAGTGTCAAATTTTCAGATTCTGTTTCCCTCCTCCTTGCACCAGGTTTCGATCTAAATGTAGTAAGGTCAGATTTCTCAGTTTGTTTTTCATTTAGAAGAGTTATCATGGGTTTTTCTTCTCACCCCTCTATTGATATTCTAGAATGGGGTAATTATGAGTCATGGGAAAAGGGTATACTTACACATTGTAGGTGGCTTAATATTTTTCCTTATTTGTATGATCTCATACTTGAACCACCCACTTCAGAGGGAAAATTAGCATGGGATATTATTCGAGATCACATAGTAGGATTTATAGTGTCTAGTGTTGATCATGAAACTGTATTGGCAATATCGGGCATTGATTTTCCTCACCCACTTTGGACACATCTTTGGGAGATCTATGGAGACCCTAATCTCTCTCCATTCCCAGAGGATCCTGCTTCAGATTGTCTCATACCCATTTCTTGGAGAGAGAATACACCCTTTGATCATGATACTTTATAGGAGCTTGAGTATTTAGACACCCTTACATGTTCTGATGGATTAGAGGCTTGTCTCACAGTTCCCACTCTTTAGCCTGAGACTTCATCGGCATCTCCTGTTGCTCCTGATTCTGTGCAGCAGAAAATCATACATCTTCCAGACATAGATACTTTGGACTCTTATGTTGCAGACATATCTTTCTTGTTTGTTGAGTCTTA
>MU227491.1:4927038-4953892 GCA_018584345.1 Thuja plicata
ATTCTACATCAGGCATCTACCATTGTGACAGGAGTTTCTTCATTCTGGGGGGACTTTAGTGTCTCATCCCTCTCTCACGGGGGGGCTGATTGTACTTATGGTCTTGAGAGAGTCTCTTGAGCCATTTCTTTTCTGCATTTTTCTATCTCTTTTTGGAGAGGGGTTTTTCGCATTGGGTTTTCTTCTTTGTCTCTGGTTTACAAAGATTTCCTTGTTTTGGGTACCTGATCAGGCCTTGTTGCCAGGACCCTTTTTTCCTGCTTTCATAGCTGTGCTAGGTTAGCTTACCACCTGCGCTTAGCTTAAGGCAGGGTGTTAGAGTAATCATTAGTTTTCTTATTAATTAAATCATGTTGATTTAATTAATTAATTAATTACTCTTTAGTGCTTAAGCTTTCTCTTAGGTGCATTAATAATTAATTCTTTTATTAATTATTAATGTGCAACCTAGCTTTTTTAGGCTTTAGGGTTTTGTTCACCTTTATAGGTTGAACCTTATAATTCTTTTTTCATTAATTCAGATTATAATTTCGCTCTCACATTTTGAGCAACTTCTGAGTTCTTCTTTTTTCCCTCTTTCTGCTTCTCTCTTGTAATAGGTTATTTGCATGTAGGTATTCTTGGAATTCTTTGGATTTGTATTTCTCAAATCCTACACCTCCCACACTCATCATTCCTCTTCCATCTCCCACACCTATCATTTCTCTTCCAACTCCCATACTTAATGATCCTCTTCCATCTCCTAACACCATTGAAGTCCTCCCATCCATTGACTCCACCCAATCCCCGTCTTTATCTTCTCCTTATGATGTTATCCACACCCCATCCAATGAGTCTCATAAGTCCACCCATCTTCCCTCTATCCCAATTACAGAATCTCCCATCACTCCATCCACCTCATCTAAAGAGTCCATCCATACATTCCCCCATCACACCATCCATACCAATCCAATCATGTCAAGATTGTGTCCAAAAGCATGTTGAAATATTCATTGAATTGAATGAAGATTGTATCATTCCATACACTCCATCTCAAGTTCCCACCATCCCACTTCCTACCTTACATGGTCCATTGCTTCCATCAACTCCATCTCATGATCCATTTCCATCCACCCCTTCAAATCAAGATCCCACCATTCTACCTACTCCATCTCATGATCCATTACCATTTCCCTATCTGAGTCAAAGTCACAACTTCCCATCTCCTCCACTCAATGATTCTTTATCACCTCCAATCCAAACTTTCCCACCACCATCACTCTATCCCCTTGGTCCACTTACATCCATCCATGGTGGTCCACTTGAAGCTGAAGAAATACATTTCATGTCCACCATTTACACTCCTCCTGATAATGGACTCGCATTTGGTTCCCTGAGAGAGAAGTACCCTATCTTGGATCAAATGCTAAAAAATGGAATTATCAAGGCAAAGGCTTAGGCCTAAATGAGAAAATTACAATAGAGCCCATATCTGTCAAAGAAAATCCATGATCTTGTGGTCTTGGCTTCACATCTCAAGGCCCTTCATCCAAAAATTTTGTTACAACTATTGCAAAGTCCAAGCGTGTTGTCAAAACCACCATTGCATCTTCCCATCATTCCTCAAAAACATTTAACACCATCCCCCCTCCTCCATCATTACAGCCCAAGACAACCTACCATATCCCTCCTTCATCCTCTAAATCCATTTTGGTTCCCTACATCCCAAAATCAACCATCACATATCCTCCACATACTAGATCCATTTTGGGCCCTTATATTCCATATCCCCAACTCCCATCTTATCCTACTCATCCCTTCATCCACAAACCCCTTGTTACAAACCCCACCCCTTGCATTCCCAATTAGGATCAACAAAAGAACATACCCATACACCTCATTCGCCATCCTACCTCCATCACTCCATCCATATCTCCTCCATCCCATGTAATTTCTCATATTTTTTTCCAATTCTACTCGCTATAACTTGGATGCCAAATTAAAAATGCATAAAGCTCAAGATCCACAATATAAAGAGTGTCATGTCCACTTCAAAAGACATGCTCAAGCAAATAAAAATTCAATGAAAGAATGAACTATATCCCATTGGATGCAAAGGCCCACCAAAGCAAAAGCAAAAACTATGTGGATCCCAAAGAAAAAAAGATGAAATGCGTCTAACAGAAAAATTCACAATGGCGTCCAAAGTTTCTAATCCTCCTTCTCCGCATTCCTCTCTGCCATCACGTAAATCTATTTTGGGTCCTTATGTCTCAAAAATCCCTACCATAACTCCTCCATCATATCCCCATAAACCATCCACTTCCTATCCACTCTTTCACACACTTCACAAAATGTGCCAATGTTGGTCCTGACAACATCCCCCTATCACACTCACTTTCCATTATTTCATCAAAACTCTCCCCACCACCATATCCCTTACCCCACATATATCCCCCATCCTCACCATCTCATCCATGCCTTTGCATAAGCCACTCATCCCAAACAAGGTTGTACCAACCTCCAATTAGCACTATAACTGGGCTCCAATTACCTTAAAATTGATGTTTGATTCCTCCTCCATCTCCTCCTTATCATTCCATCCATAAAATCCCACAAAAATCCCAAAAAAGTAAAAAAGGTAAAAAAAGTTAAAAAAAAGAGAAAAAAAAAGAAAAAAGAAAAAAGAGAAATAAGCACCTTGGACAAGTACCATGATGAAAACCTGGCAAACATGCATCATGCATAATCCTTCCATCTAGATGTTCTCTGCACTTGGGGGCAAGTTATTCTAGCTACCATCCATCACCTCCTCCATCTCACTTTCTCGTATACCTATCATGTCTGGTCCATTTCCCCTCCTCCATCCTCCTTTGGATCTTGATGAGAAAGATAAAGGCCACCATGTGTATACATGCTTTTGGGAACCTGTTGGCTTCCATTTCCCCATCACAATCGTCATCAACCTATCCTTTATCTACCCATCCTTCCTTCCATATAATACCTCCACCTCCCTTTTTCAGCCTCATCCACCCATCATGTTAGCTTCTATCTCCCCGGCCTCATCCACCTATCATCCTAACTTCCATATACATCCCTTATCATCTTGTTTTCCTTTGTTCATCCTATCTTCCATCATATTGTACCCCATCCTAATTCCTCTTCACACATGACCTATCCTAAATAGGGGCATTCTATTCCTTGGTAATGTATTCCTTAGAGACTTTAGCATATCCACCTTGCTTCTCCCATTACTTCCCTTCATTCATAAGCCTTTCATCTCCCAATCCTCTCTCCTATCCACTCATAATTTCCAATCCTTCCATCTCCCAAATATCCCTCCATTCCTCTACCAAAAGCCTTCCACCCATCAATCCTTTCTCCCATCCCTTGTCATTGGTATCTAGCTCTAGGATACCCCCATGCATCCAATTCCATCTATTCATATCTCCTGGCTCTATGAAACCTACCATCACATGCAAATCCTATCCACCTCCTCCAGCTATCCAAAAAATCAAACATCAATCATCGACACCCAATCACATCCTTGGTATCGTTCCTATCCATGTTGTAAGCCTTGATCTAAATTCATCATCATCATTGGGATGCATCCTTCCCAATCCTTGTATTGTTTTGGGATATATCATTCCCACGTCACCCTTTCCACCATCAGTCTGTATTGGCTTTTCATCTCAATATGGGAAACATCAGCATACACCCATCATCTCATCCATCATCCCAAGCCCTTGTACATGTTATAATTAATGTCTTAGACATAGTGTCTGTCGTGTCTCCATGTAGGCTCATTTGTACATATGTGTCTTTAGGTCCCATCCATTGTTTCAAGTCAGTCCTTGTGTCATCTTGACCTTCATCCCTATCTAGTGAGTGCTTCAACAATCATCCCTTAGTCCCTTTGAGTTTCAAGCATCTTACTTGTCTCTTGTCATAGGAATCCTATTTTAGCAATCCATCATCAATCTTTGCAGGATGTATCCTTCCTCATATCAGACCAATCAAACCAATCATCAACCCATCATCCTCCCTATGGAAAAAGGTATGTAAGATGCTTGTTATTTCTTTGGTGGTTTTGGATCTTTGTTTATCTTTTGAGCTTCCTTGTTTTACCTCTTCATGGTCGCCATGATCCTTTATATCATGGTGTGTTGTGAATGGTGAAACTAGGGGCAAGGTCTTGATCTTTTTATTTCTGTGTGCATGTTTGTGGGTTCCTTAGCATCATATCCACCCTAGTTCTCTATGGCTCAGGTGTGATGATAGGGAAATCCTTGCATGTTTTTTTTAAGTCAGTCCATGCAACATCTTTGACAAGGCCTTGGCTCTTCATAACCTTGGCTAGTCTCTTATATTTCTATATCAAAATAAGTGCTCACTACATGACATCTCCCATTTGGGAGGTGCCAGCTCAAGCCTCATATCCCTCTATCCACTTACCCTTTGCTCATCTTGCATACATCCGCTCATTGTTTTTGAGAGAACACCCGTGTTCTCTTCAACCCGCCTGTCCTCTTGAGGGGGCATCATTATCCTCATCTCCCATTATTTTTCCTCCTAGTCCCTGGGGCATCTTTCCTAATCAAATCATTTTGTTCTTAGCTCTATGTCTTAATCTTCTTTGAAATTATGCTACTTCGTAGCACTATCTCAAAGAGGGAAAAAATATAGACACCTAAATTTGATTAACAAATTTAATTAAATTTTTCTTGCTTCTATGCATTATTAATTAAATATTTATACATTATTTAATTAAATTATGACAACCTCCTAGATTAATTAATTTAATTAATTATCTATAGTCCAATTAATCTAATGGAAAACCACAACCATTTAATTAATTAAATCCCCTTCCTCTATTAATTTAAATAAATATACTTATCTATTTAAATCAATTCTCTTTTATCCCACTTGTGAATTAAATATTCCATTTAAGTCAATTTGAGCACATGGCTCCTAACTTTAACCGCTAACCTAACCTATCCCAACCACTTGACCCTTGGTTCTAACTCAACCCAACCCCTTCACACATGCTAACCTCTCTTAATTAGTTAATTAACCTTGATTAACTAATTAACCCCTCCACTCATTCTCTCTCCTCTCATCACATCCTCATAATATCCCATTTTCCCTCTAATTTATCCTAATTTCCCACCTAATCACTCTCTAATCATTTGCACAATCCTAATCAAATTGATTAGCAAACCCAAGTCAGCTCTCAAGTCCCATTATTTCCCACTCCCCAACCCAAGTCACATATGTCTCTTACACATCTTACACATCTCTTACATCCTCTTACACCCTTGTCCCCTCTAAAGGAATATTTAATTCCCTTTTTCACATCCCGCAAGCCTCTTCACACTTCTCCAAATCCCTTGACACTCCCCAAAATGGTCACATTCCCCCATTCTTCCAAACCTTTCTCCTTGTGACACATGTCACAATGAGAGGAATTTGAGAAATCACACTCCATGTGCTCTCTCTCAAATGCATCTCCACCCTTCCTCAAGTTTTCATCTCAACCGGCCATTCAAGCCTCCATTTGCCTATAAATAAAACCTCAATTCCTTCACAAATCATCCATCTCTTATGTAATGTTACCATGCCATTTTGAAGGACAAAGACATCAAAAGAAACCTTAGAATGCCCACATCTTTCTACACCATTGAAGCTTGAGAAAAGTTCATTGAGCACACATCCAATCCATTAGACAAATCCACATATCAAGGAGGCTTCATGGCTTAATAAGGTTTTCACATTCTTAGGCTCTTGTGGTGTTTTTAGTCTTCTTTTGTCTAATCTAGATGTTTGTTTGAGTAGTGTTGTTGAATGTTTTATTAACTTATTGTATTCCTACTTTACTCACTATTTTCACTCACAGACAACTACATCATGAGGAAATTTTAAACATTGATGATAATTATATGGTACGGCTTGCATGGAATGGATCCATGGTCATATCAATAACATGTTGTAACCAAGCTCTAGGTCTAGGACTTGGAAGGCGGTGTCTTGTCTTGCTGAACCCAGTCTAATTGGAAGACTAAAGACACCCTGGGAAGGTATTTCTTCATCATCTAATGATCTAATTATGATCTTCTTGGTAACATCTTTTGGTTCCTTTTCTTGTTGATCTTGGTATACCTACGTCTCAGGTATGTTCCTCTATAGACCCATGCATTGACTCAATAAGAAGAATAAGCAACATTCAACAATGTCCTAAAACCTTCTAAACTTTGAGCTCCAGAAACTCAGGTGGGTATTACCTATCTTTTGCCTTTCAAACTATAACAAATTTATAAGAAGATAGGAATGGTGGATGTAGTATAAAATGAGTAAATTGTAACAATTTTTATAAAATTGGATGAGAAACACAAATCTATCATATCAGAATAGTGCCCTATCCAGTGGGTATGGAGTCACTTTAAATGCAAAGACTCTTAACAACAACATTCATCAAATGTAAATCTCACAAATGATCACTGAACTTGACTATGCCTTACATACTCAATTCACACTTCCTAGAAGTAGATGTAATCATCCAATTCACCTCAGTCCTTTACTCACTGAAATTGTCTAAGGATGTTTAATTCTCTCTTAAAGAAACCCTAAAGCAATTAGACTCTTTGCCTTACAGAGTGATGGATTGAAAGCCCTTAACAATCAACCCAAATGAGTATAAGAAACCAAACTAAAGACATTAAAATTCAATAAGAATCACAAAATTCAAGGAAATACAGACAAATATTATTGATAAAACATCCAAACATGAAAAATAAGAGCCAGAAGACCACTGATAGTCTTAATTTAACATGCAGAGCTTACAAGCCTTGTTGTGGCATAAAATTCCATCCCTTACCAAATGGTCTTGAATATTCTTTTATAGGAAGAAGAATGCTATAATCTTCAGACCATTTAGGGTTAGGGTTTACAACCAATCATGTCAAGCATTTAATTCTGTTGTCAAGTTGAAACCCTATCTCTTCTCTTCAATCTGTGCAAATTTGATCTGCAATCAATTTTCCCTAATCCATGGATGTGAGAACAGTACCCTGAGGTTGAATAATTCCCAAGGCATGACTCTGAAAGTAGCTCACATAAATGTAGAAATGACCAGGCACCGCTAAATACATTTATCCTCTGATATAAAACCCTTTTCTGTCAAGTATGGACAAAAATACATCTCGACATATCAGATTTCTATTCCTTTGGTCTTCAATAGCTGTTCAAAATCGATCCATAAGATTAGATGGTAGCATTTATAGCTCTGAGATCAAAATAATAGTCGACCATCATGAAACCCTCTGAGAAAGTATTTAAATATTTTAATTTCAGTTATAACGGCTACAGGTGGTGCAAACAACAATCTGGATGGCTAAGATTAAACCTTATCATATTTTTAAAACATATTTGTTGATCCTCTCTAGGTTACCCAGGCTCAGAACCAGATTAGACATGTGGCAGCACAACGCAATGCCTTGATGAGTAGATCTCGTGCAACTTTACCTTGAGCCATTATGTCGATCGTCAGATCTATTCAAACTTGTGTGCACTTTAACTTATCCTCGTCCTTAGCCTCTAACCAGTATTTAACGTTGGATTTATCTTGAGATTGCATGAATGAGTAATAACCAAGTCGCAAAACTATTTTAACTAACCTTGGATCTAATTCAAGATTTCACGACAGCCACAAGATCTTTGTTGCATCGATGACCTTCGCTTAATATTGAGAGATATCTGTACTTGACCATTTCATTGTGAGATTAAACATGAACCAAATAGTAGACACTAAATCTATAGTTCAGACTTAATCTCAAACAACCCATGCTTAACTTTGTCTTGACTCAGGTTCATTACGAGATTGCATGACTGAAGGAAACTTGAAGTCGCGAGAATATTTCTTAACCTTTGAGTTTATTCTGAGACTTGGCACAGATCATACGATTCATTGTCCTTGGAAAAATGTGGCAACATCATGTCGAATATCTTGAAACTTGACTCAGCCTTAACCATAATCAACCCTAACTCTAGTCCATCATGAGATCACACAACTGTAGAGAATGCCAAGTCACCAGAACATATCTTAACTCTAGAGTTTATTAAGAGACTTAACACCATCCACAAGATTAGAATCAAGATCAATGATGCACACTTAATCTCACAATATATTTGTTCTTGCATATTTCTTTTCGAGATTAAACACCATCCACATGATCTAAACAATATCTATGGTCTACGCTAGATCTCCAGACATATCATGACATCATCAATTTATTGCAAGATTAAGTGCCAGCCACTCATCTCAATCCTGATCTATGATCCTCACCAAGTCTCACAATCTTTTTGTACTTCATCAATTCTTCATGAGATTACACGTCAGCCACACAATCAACACTTAAAAGGAACCCAATCAATGATTTAGGCTTAATCTTGAGATCCTTAACTTAACCTTGAAACCATCTGGAGATCTCGCTACTGAAGGAAAACTGCAAACCTAGCCTTGACCTCACGTGGTCAATTTGGAGATTGCGCGACTAACTAAGTCTCAAAGTCAATGAAAGAAAAGCTTGACTTAGGGTTTGCTCAGAAATTACGTGCGAGCCATAGGATCTAAAACAAGATTGAATATGCACATGAAATCTTGAGACAGAAAGAGAATATTCCATATCATTCTGAGATTAGGAGATAAGAGCTTACACCAAGGCGCTAGATAGAAAAGAATATTCGATCTCGGTTAAGCAACTATGAGATAAAGGTAGGGAAAATACGCACATGACAAAAAAAGATTTAAGTGGCTTGAAAAAGGTAATCTAAAAATAGAAACTTCCATGAAGGGTTTAGGGTTTTGTACCAATGGCTAGGAAATTTGAAATCAAGGCTTGGGGACAAAGCAATAAATAGAAAAATTTTCATGACTTAGACCAAAATTTCTTGCAGACTTTAGTAGTGATAACATAGGCGCCGACTGGGGAAGGTTGAACACAATTTCAACACTAGAAAACCAACACTGTGGGAAAAGAAGACCCACTCAAAAATGAAAAGCCACCAATGACAACCAAAACAGGAGAAAAGAAATTAGGAAAATATTTACAAATATATACAATAGTGTGCATGACCAAAAACTCAAGAAAAGAATGGCTTTAAGAACTGCCCATGCACAGGAAGATCTTGTATCTCACCAGTAGGACTTTGCAAGAAGTTGGAATCTTTTACATGTAACTCATGCACAAAAAATGGTCCTAACCATAAGGACTCATACTTTCCATGCTTTCCCTTATCCTCAATCCTTTCATTCCATTGGAGCATCATGTCATTCACATGAAACTTTCTTTTTGATGCTCTCTTATCAAATAAATACTTGGACTATTGTTGGATCTTCTGATTCTACAATTTCTCTTCATTGTTGATCTCATCCAGTTGTACCAACTACAATATTATGTTCTGCATTGGCTCAGTTACTTCTATGTCCTCATCTTGGATGAATTTGTAGAACGGTAACAAATTTTATAATGGAAACCTAGCTTGTGTTCTATAAACCAGTTCAAAAGGAGATACAACTATAGATCTTTTTATTGTTACCCTATCACCCCACAAAGCCAACTTAAGCTTTGAATTCCAAGCTTTCTTATTCTTTTCAAGTGTTCTTTTGATAATCTTCATGATGCTCTTATTGATGGATTATGATTTCCCATTTTCCTATGGATGATATGGTGAAGAATAGGAGATCACAATACCATACTGATCACAAAATTCTATGAATTCTTCAGACCTAAAGCACATAGTATTATCCATTACTAGCTTGCTGGGCACACCAAACCTAGTCAAGATATTGTCTATTAGAAAATCAATGACCACCTTGTTGGTTTCCCTCTTCATTGGTATAGCCTCAACCCATTTTGTAAAATAGTCTGTGGAAACAAGGATCCAACCGTGACCCCCTCTAGACTTCTCAGAAAATTTACCAATAAAATCAATGCCCCATTGGGCAAAAGGGACTTCAACTGAAATTGGATTCAAAGGAAAAGCCCCTGAATACACTAGCTTCTTTTAAAATCTTTGACAAGCCTCACACTTCTGCACACACTGATGAGTATCCTTGAACAAACAAGGCCAATAATAACCAACTCTAAATATCTTGTGTGCAATTGTCTTTGCTAAATAGTGGCCTCCACAAACACTACTATGTATCTCTGTTAAGACCTTCTCATACTGAGTCTTATCAAGACAAAACTAAAGAATTCCATCTCTATTTTTCCAATATAAGTCTCCCTATATTATTACATACTTCTGACTCTTAACTCTGAGAGCCCTTCTTTGATTCTCTGTCATATCCTAAGGACATTTATTATTCTTCAAAAAATAAACAATATTAGCATACCATGGTTGCATCTCAATGCTAGTTGGAATTTCATTTGCTTGCACATTGTTTACTTGGGTAATTTCCATGTTTGAATCTATCATGAGCTTTCCAAGTCCCAAGCCTATAACTAATTTGGTAATATGGATCTCTAGATCAAATTATTCTATTCTGTTGATCCATCTGCACCTCTTGCCAGTGACCTCACTTTGAGACAAAATATCCTTGATTGTAGCATGAGGCACATAGGCAACAACCTTAGCATATACTAAATAAGGTTTAAAATCCTTGACTGCCTTAACTAAGGCATAAGCTTTCTTCTCCATAATTTCATAATTCAACTCAGCTGCCTACAAGGATTTGCTGAAAAATGCAATTGGATTCTCAAATCCCTCCTTGTCCTTTTGTAACAACATTGCAACAATGGTATGGAATGAAGAAAATGAGAAAATAGAAAAAAGGAAACTCATAATTAGGATATTTTAATATTGGTGCTTCCTGAATAGCCAATTTAATTCTCTCAAAAGCTAGTTGAGATTCTGGATTCCAAGTATATTTAACATCTTTCTTTAATAACTTGGCAATAGGTTCTATGATCTCTGCAAAATTAACAATGAACCTTCTTACAAAATTTATTTTTCCCAAGAAAGATTGGACACCCTTGATGTTCTTGGGAGGAGTCAACATATTAATAGCTTGAATACTCTCTAGATCTATTCTCACTCCTTCTTTGGTCACTATATGCTCCAGTAGTCTAAACTAAAAAAATGACACTTCTTTGGATTAAGATAAAATACAAACTCCAAAGCCTTACCAAATATCTTCTCAAGATGCCTGCAATGGTCATCAGCCCTTTTTGAATATGCAGTAAGATCATCTTGATAGACAACCATAATTATATTTATGAATTCCTTGAAAGCCACATCCATTGCTCTCTAAAAAGTGTCCCCTACATTCATGAGACCAAACGACATTCTAACATAAACATAAGTTCCCCAAGGGGTAGTAAAGGTTGTCTTGAATTTCTCTGACTCCTTGACTAAAACCTAATTGTAACTAGAAAATCAATCCATCATAGATAGAAGGTCACACCATGTAACTCTTTGTAGCATTGCCTCCATATTAGGTAAAGAATAATTATCTTTAAGTGATGCCACATTAAGGTTTCTGAAGTCAACACAAAGCCTGATATCTCCATTCTTATTTCTTACAGGCACAAGATTTGACACCCATAATGAATGTCTAATTGGTTTTATTATCTCGGCATCCCTGAGTTTCATCAATTCTTCCTACATCTTCGATGCTAGAAAAGGATTGATAGGTCTCTGCTTTTGTCTAAAAGGTTTCAAATCAGGCTTTAGAGGAATTTTGTGTTGAAATAGATCCTCCCTATATTCCCTAAGATCTTTATAAGACCAAGAAAAAACATGATTGTACTTCTTTAATAAGCTGATCAAATTTGCTCTGATGTGGGGGGCTAAATTCTTCCCTATATATACCATTTTTGGGACAGTCTCTGACCCTAAATTCAATTCTTCAACACTATCCATTTTGACATCATATCTCTTAAGAAAGTGACCATCATTGTCACTGAAAATTCCCTCTAGTTGAACCAAACCCTTAGGTATAAAATTTGTTGGCAACTGAACAACTTTAGTCCCAAAAACAGTTTGCTTATTATCTATGGTTTCAACTAAAGCATTGCAATCAATTTTATGACCTTCATAATCATCCAAGAATTGAATGAACCAGAGAATATCCTTGTAATCTTCAAAAAATTTCCAACTGTATACATTATCAAGAATTGCAGGCATGATCTTGGTTTCAATAGTAGAGATCCCAACCAAAGTTATATCATTATTCTTTATGGCTACATTTTCTAAGAAATCAAGATCTCTTTATCTATTCTATTTGGAAAGCATCAAACAACTCAATATTATCTCATAATGCATGTTTGTACAAATTTAATCTATCATTTTTAGCAGCATATAGGGATCTAATTTGGGAAACAACTAATTAAGAGTCCTCAAATACTCAACAAAATGCCATGTTTTATGGCAACCTCTAAGCCCAATAACAATGCCTCATATTCTGCAGTATTATTTGTGCATTGAAAAGCTAAGAGGAATGAATATTTAAATGTAGTACATGATGGAGATATAAAAACAATACCAGCTCCTGATCCTTCCTTGGAGCATGCAAAATCAAAGTACATCTTCCATATCTCATTTGGGTGTGATTGTGACTCCTTCACAATTGGGTTATGGTTTTCAACTTTAGAGCCATCCCGCTCAATCCTAAAACTCTCCATATCAACATCAACAAAACAGTTGAGATCCTTAGGATCCATCCTTTCAATTATCACTAGAGCTCTTGGTTCTCTATATAATTTAACATCACTCCCATTTATAGGGATAGTAGCATATGACAGGTCCAATTGCAAATTTCCTCCAACTACTTCTGCCCATTGTCTAGACAGTAACATACCATAATGTGGTGGTGTATCAACCACAACCAAATCCATTTTAAAATTAACCTCAGGAAAAACATCAATCTTCACTTCAATTCCCTTTAAGGTTCCTACCATAGGTACCTCCTGGTTGTCCATAGAAAAACATATTCCAAAAGATGTGTCGACTTTTAAGCCCAATTTCTTCATAACACCACATGGCATCACATTTGCTGCTACACCAGAATCTATCATACAATTTCTTATCAATTAATCATTCACCAACAATGTGGCATAAAAAGGATCAACCTGAGACGGCTCGTGAGTAATAATTTTCCCTACATAAATTTTAGGAGTCTCATGCTCCCCATCAACTCCCTTTTTCTTGATAGTCTTTATGGTAGGAACACCATCATCTGTTATATCTTTGAGAAAAGAGAAGGCTGCCTCTTTATGCTCCTTGACCTTTAGCATCTCAAGTAAAGGTAGTGACACCTTCATTTGAGATAGAATATGTTTTATGTAAAAAGCAGGAAAATTCAAAACATCTCCAATAGAAACCTTACCCTTGCTTTCTTTGGATTTCTCTACTCCTTGAACAACAATGGGAGTATCCTTGCTTTTCACCTGAATTTTATCCTTATTTTGGATTGGGGGTTCATTAGGACTTTCCTTTATAAAAAATGAACCAGACCTTCCCTGATCCTTATCCACTTTTCTACTTCTTAAGTTATAAGCACTCCTAGCTTGAACAATTGCAGCAACAACGAGAGATCTCACTTCATCACTGGGTCTTCTTAATTGTGTATTTTCATCCTTTGAATTAGCAACATTTATAGTAATGATATCTACTCTCCTCTTGAGGGTAGGTCATGAACATATTGACTTTAGGTACCTCCTCATCTTGATCACTTTGATCATCTTCATTCTCAGTAGACCCTGCCAAATCTTGGGCAACTGCACATTCAAGAGGAGAATGTGGCATATTGCAGGGAACACACCAAGAAAGATTCTCCATATTATCTACATTACTTCTCTATAATGGATTAGGAGTACCTTTATTACTCGACCCATCTAATAGAGGTTTACCATCCTTCCAATTTGTTTTATAGGGCATGTCTTGCAATCTGTAAGGTTTCTCATACCTCTGATTTTGTTTTCTATTACTCTGAAAGCCTCTCTCATTTTTATCTACCTTAGTAGTCAGGTTCTTGATTGCAGAAACTAGTTTATCAACTTTATCATTTTTATTTTCTTCCTTGGAAAACCTATTAGATTGAACCTTAGAGTCTTTCCATAACCTACCATCATCTATTTTCCCAAGTTTACCTAATTACCTTCTATTACTTTCAATATTTACTGCCATCTTGAAAGCATCCCCTAATGTACATGGGTTCTTATACCTCACAAGATAGGAAATATTACTATACAAGGAATTACAATTTGTGGTAAGACATACATTTTCATCTAACATCAGTACTTGGAATAATTTATGCATGGCCATCTGGAATCTGCTGTTGAATTAAGATACACTTTCATTTTGAAACTTCTTGATGTTATTGAATTCATTCAACATATAGTTGGAATTCACCTGATCACCATATTGTTTCTTGAAGCATTGTGTAAATTCATTCCATGAATTAACGCTCCCATTAGCAAGGCCATGGTACCAATCTCTAACATCTTCAATTAAGGATTTTACAAATAATTTCATAACAATATCCTCATGCTCAATTTCATAGTCATTCATCTTCGTCAGAGAAATATTTTAGGTGCTCTTCACTAGTTATTACATTATTTCCACTAAATTTAGGGATTTTGTCCCTTATTTAATTTGGAATGACATTTGGCTGGCCTTGAATACCATCAAAATATAATTGTCTATATGTCTCCAAATTCATGGGTCTCCTTTGAAAACTAGGTCCTTGATTGTGGCCACTTGTATCAAGACCTTGGCCCTGATTTGTAGCACCCTGATGTGAACTAGATCCCATGGTGTTAGTATTAGTATTTATTGCTTTCACCTTAGGACCTAATCCACTACTACTCTAAGTATTAGTAGTAGTATTAACTGCCTTTAGATTTGTATTAGACTGAAGGAAACAACATCTAATTCAGCATTTTCAAACTATTTGGCAATATCATCCTTTACTTTTCTAGCTCTTTGTAGATCTATGTCTAGTAGAGACATACCCTAAGATACCTCTGTTGTAGGTTTGGGCTCACCAATGTGTATACCAGTAACCTTCCGTTTACCTTTGTCTAATTTAGGGTTACTTGCACTGTTTGGAGGAGGATCTTGTAAAGGAGCCTTGGGCCCTTAAGACATTTCATTTTCCCAATCAATGATTTGTCTGATCACATGCTCTTCCTCAATCTGTCTTTTTTTTTAATGTCTCTCCCTCTCTTGACATTCCTTCCTTTTGGAATCCATATCACCAAAGATCTCCTTATTTAGATCCTTATAGCTCTGACCCACACCTTGATTCATCAATTTATGTTGTGCCAACTATCTTTGTAAGTCTTCATTCTCATTCATAGCTTCCATAACCTCATTCTCTTTTTCATTTTCTAATCTTTGCCTTAGAATCATTTTTTCATGTATTTCTCTTCTCAAGGCATCATTACTACCAAAAATTAGATTAGGATTAGGCAAGGTAATATCAAAATTTGTAGAATCTTCAAGATTTATAAGGTCTAATTCTCCTTCGTTTATTGCTTCCTCATAAGGATCTTCTTGTAAAAATGGGTTATTTCTTGTATTTTGGGATGAGGTTTCAATGTTTGAAACATCTCTAGGTCTAAAATCTCTATTGTTTCTCCTTTCACTATCTTTTCTATACTGAACCTGAGTTACAACCTTTTGTTGAGATATATCTTCTTGGATAAGAGTATCAAACATGTTGTCAAAGAAACCAAAACCATCTGATTCAGGACTGGGAGAAGGAGTATCACTTCTCTCTGGGACAATATCCAAAGGATGACTAACCCTTGAAACCTTAGGTTTCCAAGAACTTCCACTTGTGGATGCAGTTATTCTTGATAAATTTCTTTTAGAAGGCTTAGGAATCCCACTTTCTAGTTCAACCTCTGGAAGATCTTTCATGTACACTCTGGTGTTTCTCATATTTACTTATATCTTGACCAATAATATGTAAAACAACACTATAATTTTTACCTGAAACACTAGCCAACCAGATTCGGAGTTGCCACCCAATAAAACTTAGGATTTAAAATATGAGACTTCACCTCTATATTTTGAAAATATTTAAAGAAAACTTATGAAAAGAACTTATCTCTTAGTCCCCAGTAGATGGGTTAATTTTCACCTTGATTTGATAAGCCTTCAAAAGTCCTTTGTGCTAAGTCTCCCCAATAGAGTTTCCATTTCTGTTGGTTCCTTTTCTTGTTGATCTTGGTATACCTGCAGCTTAGGTATGTTCCTCTATAGACCCATGCACCAATTCAACAAGAAGAAGAAGCAATGTTCAATAAGGTCCTAAAACCTTCTACACTTTGAGCTCCACAAACTCAAGTGGGTATTACCTATCTTCTTCCTTTCAAACTATAACAACTTCATAAGCAGACAAGAATGTTGGATGTAGTATAAAACCAGTAAATTGTAACAATTTTTATAAAATTGGATGAGAACCACATATCTATCATATAAGACCAGTGCCCTATCCCATGGGTATGGAGTCACTTTAAATGCAAAGACTCTTAACAAAAAAATTCGTCATATGTAAATCCTGCAAATGATCACTGAACTTGACTATGCCTTACATACTCAATTCACACTTCCCAGAAATAGATGTAATCATCCAATTCACCTCAATCCTTTACTCACTGAAATTATCTAAGGATGTTTAATTATCTCTGAAAGAAACCCTAAAGCAATTAGACTCTCTTCCTTACAAAGTGATGGATTGAAAGTACTTAACAATCAAACCAAATGAGTACAAGAAACCAAACTAAAGACATTACAATTCAATAAGAATTCACAAAATGCAAGGAAATATAGACAAATCTTATTGATAAAACATCCAAACATGAAAAATAAGAGCTAGAAGACCACTGATAGTCTTAATTTAACATGAAAAGCTTACAAGCCTTGTTGTGGCATAAAATTACATCCCTTACTAAATGATCTTGATTACTCTTTTGTAGGAAGAAGAATGCTACAAGCTTCAGATCATTTAGGGTTAGGGTTTAAAACCAATCATGTCAAGCATTTAATTTTGTTGTCAAGTTGAAACCCTATCTCTTCTCTTCAATCTGTGCAAATCTGATCTACAATCAATTTTGCCTAATCCATGGATGTCTGCACAGTACCCTGAAGTTGAAGAATTCCCAAGACATAACTCTGAGAGTAGCTCACATAAATGTAGAAATGACTAGGTGCTGCTACATGCATTTATCCTCTCATATAAAACCCTTTTCTATCAAGTCTGGACATAAATACATCTTGGCATATCAAATTTATATTCCTCTAGCCTTCAACAGTTGTTCAAAATTGATCCATAAGATTAGATTGCAACATTTATAGCTTTGAGATCAAAATAATAGTCGACCACCATGAAACCCTCTGAGAAAGTATTTAAATATTTAAATTTTAGTTATAAAAACTATAGGTGGCATGGAAAAAAATTTGGATAGTTGAGATTAAACCTTATCACAGTTTTAAAACATATCCGCTGATCCTCTCTAGGTTACCCAGGCTCAGAATCAGATTAGACATGTGGCAGCATAATGCAATGCCTTGATGAGTAGATCTTGTGAATCTTTACCTTGAGCCATTACACCACATGTCAGATATGTTCAAACTTGTCTACACTTTAAATTATCCTTGTCCTTGACCTCTAACCAGTCTTTAACCTTGGATTTATCTAGAGATTGAATGACTGACTAATCTCCAAGTCGCTGAACTATTTAACTAACCTTGGATCTAATCTGAGATTTCATGACAGCCACAAGATCTTTGTTGCATCGACAACCTTCACTTAATATCGAGAGATATCTGTACTTGACCATTTCATTGTGAGATTAAACATGAACCACACAGTCAACACTGCATCTACGGTTCAAAATTAATCTCAGACAACCCATGCTTAACTTTGTCTTGACTCAGGTTCATTACGAGATTGCATGACTAAAGGAAACTTGAATTCACAAGAACATTTCTTAACCTTTGAGTTTATTCCGATACTTGGTGCAGATCATATGATTCATGTGTCCTTGGAAACACGTGGAAACATCAGGTTGAATCTTTAGAAACCTGACTCAACCTTAACCATAATCGACCCTAACTCTGGTCCAGAAAATATCTTAACCCTAACTTTGATCACGTAACTATAGAGAGTGCCAAGTCACCAGAACATATCTTAACCCTAGAGTTTATTAAGAGACTTAACGCCATCCACAAGATTAGAATCAAGATCAATGATGCATGTTTAATCTCACAATATATTTGTACGTACTTATTTCTTGCTAAGATTAAATACCATCCACATGATCTAAACAAGATCTATGGTCTACATTAGATCTCTATACATATCATGACATCATCAATTCATTACAAGATTAAGTGTCAGCCACTCATCTCGATCCCGATCTACGATCCTCACCAAGTCTTGCAATCTTTCTGTACTTCATCAATTCTTCATGAGATTACATGCCAGCTACATGATCAACACTTAAAAGGAACCTGATCAATGATTCAGGCTTAATCTCGAGATCCTTAACTTAACCTTAAATCCATCTGGAGATCTTGCGACTAAAGGAAACCTACAAGCCCTGCCTTGACCTCGGGTCAATCTGGAGATTGCGCGACTAACTAAGTCTTGAAGTTGCCGAAAGAAAATCTTGACTCAAGGTTTTCTCAGAGATTACACATGAGCCACATGATCTAAAACAAGATTGACAAATTGCGTGAAATCTCGAGACAGAAAGAGCATATTCCATATCGTTCCAAGATTAGGAGATAAGAGCTTGCGCCAAGTTGCTAGATAGAAAATAATATTTGATCTTGGTTAAGTGACTACGAGATAAAGACATGGAAAATACACACATGTCAAAAAATGATTTAAGTGGCTCGAAAAAGGTAATCTGAAAATAGAAATCGCCATGAAGGATTTAGGGTTTTGCACCAACGGATAGGAAATTTGAAATTAGGGCTTGGGGAAAGAGCAAGAAATAGAAAAATTTTCATGACTTAGACCAAAATTTCTCACAGACTTTAGCAGTGATAACAACATCTACACAACTATCAAAGTAGCCCAATGCTTTTACCAATTTTAGGGTACAAATATTTAGGATTGCTCGGCCATCTATCAAGACTCATATGCTTTTATGGAGTTTAACAAAGAATTCAAGATGTAAGGGATAATTGTGAGATAATTTATGGGTTAGGATATATTTCTCTATGAAGGAAACATGATTTTTCGATGAAAGATTTCCCACCATGGCTTGAAATTCATCGACATTTATGTCTTTTAGAACATAAGATTGTTGTAAAGCCACGTCTAAGGCTACTTTATGATTTGGAAAAATATGAAGCAACTCATAGATGAAAATTTGTGCTGAGGTATGCTTCAGATGATCTAAGAGGTTGTACCAACCTGATGGTGGAGTAGATTATTTATTTGGTATAAATGCCTTTGGTAGGGCTCCTTGTACAGTGATTTTGTAATGACGAGTAATTAAAACACAATTGGTATCTGGACCTCAGATGGTGATGGTGTTTATGGTTAAATTGGGATTAGGTTTGGGGTATGTTAAATTTACTTTATTGTCTTCTCCAAAAGTGGAGGCCTTACCTTTTCCATGACCTATCAGTGGCTTTGTGAATATTTTGTGATCTTGATTGGTGGTTCCCATGTTTTTGATAACTTCTATATCACCGTGATCAATGAAATCCTAGATAATATGCTTCAGTTGCATGTAATTTGTTGTCTTGTGTCCTTTAGTTTTGTGTTAATCATAGTAAGTGTTGTCATTCCACCATGTAGGTTGACCAGTGCCCTCATAATGTCTAATTTCTAGTAGGGTGACTGAATGATATTGTAATAGTTTCTCAATTATTTTCTCAAGAGGTTTTGCAAGAGGCGTAAATTCTTGAGGAGGAGTGATGTGCTTTATTGCAGGACTTTGTTGGTAGGTCGGGTTAACTACTTGGTTTGTTGTGTCATTTTTGTTAACCCTCTGGGTAGTTTTTAATGATTGGGTTTGACGATCTTAGTATCAACAATGCCAACTTTTATCACATTTTTTTTAAAACTAGTACTTGGATTTTTCTTAAGGTGTTGAGTTATTGGTCTCTTTCTTGATGGATCCCTTTAGGGTGAGGGATCTTTATGCTTTTAGTCCTTGTTCAGATAGCTTTTCAAAGGTTTCAATTTGCTGGGAGTTTAATTCACACATCATGTCCAATTGACAATTTTCAATGAACATATAGATCTTCTCTTTTAGAGGTACGTGGAAAGATGCCTATGAGGAAAAAATTATTAATATTTGTAAGAATGAGGCAAAGTTTTCACCTCTCTTTTTCTTTGTAGTGCAGAGATCCATTAATGTTACTTCCATGATAATGTTGTGTAAATAATTTGATATGAATTTCTTAGCTAGTTCATTCCAGGATCATATCCCAGTAGGAAATCTAGAAAACCACTCCATGGTTGACCCTCCAAGACTACATGGGAATAGTATCATCATGTAAGTGTCATCGTAGGCCACTTTTATGCAAGTTGTGAAAATTTCTTGTATATGGTCCCATGGATCACCCTTTTCCTTGTATTTGTAAAATTTTGGCATCTCAAAATTGCATGGAAAAGGTGGCATGTGTAATGTCCTATAAAATTAGTATGGACTAAGATCAACAATAATGTAATACCTCTTGGGAGCATCTATTTGCAAGTTAATGACCTATTTTTGGAGAAGTTGGAGTTGTTGTGCAAAGGCCTTAGTAGGCATCAGTGTAGATGGCACCACATTAGGATTAAATAAAGTTGTCCCACTGTTGTAAGATGGTGCTTGGTTATATAAGGGATCATAACCTATGTTAGTGTATATTGCTGGAACATGTGATGGGATGAACTGAAGTGGTGGAGTATAATGTGGCTACAACGTATGTGGAAGATACTGAGGTTGTGGAATGTGTTGAGTAGATTGGATGTATCGATGTTTCTATTGAGATGGTGGGATATACAGAGGCAGTTTCTGGGGTGGTGGAATATACGAAGGAAAGTGCTGAGGTGGTCGAATGTTTGAAGGTTGTTTATGATGTTGTAGGATGTATAAAAGTTTCTACTCAGGCAGTGGAATATATGAAGGTTATTGCTGAGGTGGTGGGTTGAATGACAGTTGCTGCTGAGGTGGTGGGATGTATGAAGGTTTCTACTGAGGTGGTGGGATAAATGACAGTTGTTGGTGAGGTGGTGGGATGTGAAGGTTGATGTTGAGGTGGTGGGATGTATGAAAGTTTTTTCTAAGGTGGTGGGGCATATGAAGGTTTCTACTGAGGTGGTGTTGTAGGGTTGGAATTGCTAGGCCCAGTTACTCCATGATGTTTCAAGAAGGAAGCCATAATCCTCAAGTAGTTGAGATTGATGGGAGGTTGTTGTGGAGCTTCTCCTTGATTGATTTGGGGGTTTCCTGAATTGGAAGGAACACTTGTAGGGAGAATGTTGATGGACCATTGTTGGGATGTCCATTGAGTGATTTGGGGAACTCCTATCAAAATTTAGTTGGGATTATGTCTTTGTGGATCCATATTAGATGTACCCTTTGGATGGGTTAAGGTCATTATGGAGGGTGTTGTTATGGTGCAAGGTGTGCTAGATATGGGTGGAAAATTTGCAAAATTTGCAAAGAGAGAATTGTTGTACTGGACACCTAGTGTTGTGGAAGATGTGGTCACTTGGGAGGCACTTTGTGTGGGGTTGCCAGAAGGTAAAATGAAGCTGATTGGAAGTGGTAATATCGAGGTAATCTGAGATGATGGAATTGGGGTGGCTTCTACTAAGGTGGGGGTATTTTATCCAGCGTCTAGTTTGGCACCATTTTGTGCAAGAATTTTGAAGTACACATCTGGGTTAGTTGCCAATAGTTATCCCACAATAGCCATTACTACAAGAGTTTCTAGGGTGTCTTTAACTTCTTCCCTGTCATTGCATTTAGCCCTGATATTTTGAAATGAGAATTCATCTTCTGATGGAGGGATAGGGGTAACTTTGGGATATCAATGTGTATTTTCTCATGATGTTGAATAGTCTCTGGATCATTGAAATCTAGTCATTTGGTCTTCTGAGTAACGGCATCAGTTTGGTTGTTGGGATCATGTCTTGGTTTTGTGTTGGGATTCATTGTGCCTTTTTTCTTTTATGATCTCATGAATGACATATGCATAGGAGAAACAAAACCTTTTTTTTTGGATTTTCCTGTAATAAGATGCTGAGGTAATCTAGGAATGAATGACTAGGATGCTTCGTAAAATGTAGGTAACATGACCTTAAATATATTATACAAACTTCCAAGGTGAACTCTCTTAGGAAAGACCTAAACGATTATGTGGACAATCTTGACTTCAAAAAGGTAGGACAAAGATGAATAATACTGACAATGATGTCTGTCTAAGACAAGTTTTAACCAAAATGATAGGTGCCTAAGCCAAGGAAAGATGATGGTGACTAAATTTATACGAAGCCAAGATAATATACAAGACCACTATTGGAATGTCCTAAGGAAATGTACCTTATAATCTGCAAAAGACTCTAATGGTGGAAAACTTAAACTCTAAGATATGCAAGCTGTTTTTTTGGGATTTTGAATTTTGTGGATTATAATGATGACTATTCAAAAATGGAATGACTATGCAAGATTCTATGCTAGGAATTATGCTAAAAATGATGGATGAATATGCAAGGGTATGTCAATCACCAATTTTCACGATAAGAGACAAATGAAACATTTTGGGACCTGTTTGTTGGATCTACTCGGTTCTGTGATAGGAAAATGTTGTAGGACCCATGTTTGAGACATGTACAAATTCAAAAATCACAAAACTTAGAGTAGCTACCAGACTGACTCAATAATAAAGGAAATGATCAATATATGTTCAACAAGGTTTTCAAGCTGCAAGATTTTTCACACGGTCAAAACTGAAATAGTCAGATTAATCTATGGTCAAATTGGCTTCATCTGAAATGTTATAGGCCCATTTCTTGGGTGTCTGTTGACTCACATAACATATCTACCACACAACTAGATCTTAAAATCCCTCTTGAAGGTGCCTTTGATTTATCCTTTTTCAGGTATGGTTTCCATGTTAACAAAGATCTCTTTCGCAACACAATATCCCTGGGACATATATGATGGGAATCTTGGTGGGAGATTGTATTTCAGCCTCCCCTTGCACTATAATAAGATAGATGTTCAGAAATGAAACATGTGGCCTCTAATTAATAGGGTTGTAGTAAGTTCTGTTGAGTCTCTCCAATTTTTTTGTACATGTGTGACTCACTTAAGAGCCTTGTTGACCATGCTGGCTACAAGGATACTTCACCTGATCCAGACTATCATCTACACACCTCACACGAGCTTACAGAGATAAGACTGAAGTTTTCTCATATTTTTGTTTATATACCAACCAAAAGGATTTGTCAATTTGAGTTCGTCCTCTGTAATGGGTTAAGAGAACCCTCTAGACATGCCTCTCTAAAAAAATTAAAAAGATTTATATTCTAACAAAATATGCAAGCACACAAAAGACTCAAAACATACGGTTAATCACATTAACCACCGAAAGATCAAATGTGAATTGAGATACCATCCATACAAGAAGGCAATTTCAATTTTAAGCCCAAACCAAATGATATTTTCTTGTTCAGTTTTAAGTGCACCAATTTCAAAAGTTCTTTTCCTTGTTCAATTGTTAACCACACGTCAATTTTAGACACCAAAATGAAATTTAATTTGTGATGTTTGAGAATGCATTGTTCATTTTAAAGCACCAAACAAAAATGAATTGATTTTAGATTAGGCAAAATTTAAAGTTGCTTCCATGCCACAAGATATCAAGAAATTGTTAGTGCTAAAACATCCTAGCAATTTAGATATGATAATCTATAAGCGTGCTAGTATTGATATAGTGACAATTGAAATTTTAGAAAATTATCCAACCTTATCTAGATATGTTCTTATAAGACCTTCGTAACTGATCTCTGCCTCAAGTGCCTCAACTCTTAATCTGTGCGTGTGTCCTTTGTTCTGTTTAATCTCTCTCTCTCTTTTTTCATTTCTCAATGGGCTTCTAAATTTTAACTTTTTTGTGCTTTGGTGGCCCTCTACGGTTTTTCATTACATCAAGTGCATATTTTCAACAATGAAAATGTGTCTTTTTACAATAGAGAATGATATTTTAGACATAAGAGAAGAAAATGCCAATTTTAGTTTTGAAACAATGTTTTTGATAAAATGATTATCACCTCCACCTACACACAAAAAGAAGAGTTTTCAATCATTAAAAACAAATAAAAATTCTCATAAAAATTAAAATCATAGTGAATAAACCACATGTAGAATTTCAAGACCTTTCCAAAAATGAAACTTTTTCAAAAAAAAATGCTGATTTGTGTCCAAAAATATTTATTTATGAAATCTCATAATTTTTTTTATATAGAAAATCGAAAAAAATCAAAAAATCTAAAATTTGGATTGTAGCTTTCTTATGTCAAAAAACACCTGCAATTTTTGTAATATCATAAATCCTTAATTTGTGCCTTAGGGACCCATTTTATCAGAACAAACCAGTTTTAAAAGATCTATTTTGTTTGTAAATATTTTTCATAAACATTAAAATCATAGAGAATAAACCCCCTGTAGAATTTCAAGACCTTTCTAAAAATGTATTTTTTTCAAAAAGAAATGTTGTATTGTGCCTAGAAATGACTTTTTTATGAAATATCATAAAAAAATTATAAAAGAAATCTTATTTTTTTAAAATTTTGGAGTGTAGCATCCTTAGATTAGTGCAAACCTGCAAAAATAATTTCATAAAAAAATTTCAAGCATTTTGAAATATATTACCAAATTTCACGTTGGGTTCACCATTTGTAATTATGTATAATAGGATCAATAGAAACCTGCAATAACACTAGATCTCAACCACAAGAAGATTTTGTCAAAGCAATTAGTATTCCCAACACTCAAGAAATTATGTAAGACAAACAATAAGCATAAACAATAATTAATATGAAATCATTCTAAGAACATGAACATGCAAACCATAAAATCCTTCCTTGGGGTTCTCCTTCTTTATGCAACGTGGTCTCTCAGAAACAAGTGCTCAATTGTATGTCAGCATAAGAATTCAAAGCAATTGTGGTTACCAAAACCAAAGGTTTGGCTCTCTATTTATAAGATTTTCAGAATTTTCAACCAAAATTCCATGATTGAAGGATTGATTGATTGTGATCAAGGAGTTGAACTCTGAATAAGAGTCAACTCTGTTTGATTGCCACGATTGGGGGATTGAATAAATTAGGTGGAAGAGATAACTCAAGTGAGTGAGAGTTGAACTCTAATTGACTTCCCAGATTGATGGGATTGAGTGAAGAGATGGAAGAGCTAACTCAAGTGAGTGGGAGTTCAACTCTAATTGACTTCCCTGATTGAGGGGATTGGCTGAAGAGGTGGAATAAGAGACTAAGTTAGGAGATAAATTTGTGGAGTGAAGTGTTGTGATTGAAAAGATAACTCAAAGTGAGTGTGATTTAGGATTTAGTGATGACATGTAAATGATTAAATGTTTGACAATGTTAAGTTGAAGATAATGCAAGGCATTAAATCAATTAATGTATTGTACTGTCATTGATGTCAACTTGATATCATCTGTATGGTCATGTACATAATGCCAAAGACTTTAGAGAATCAAAGGAACAAAGGTTATGCTTTCAACAATGCATAAAAGTCAAGTATTCACTAAGCGACAAACAACACTGATAGAGTGCACACTGACGGTCAGAGCAAATAAGAACAGTCACAGTGATACCCGACGATCAGAAGCATAGTGTTGCCTGATGAAGCAAAACCACAGGATGCCCGGCGAGAAAAGTCAGAAGGTTTCCCGACAAGCTAAAGACAGTGTTGCCCGGCGAGTAAAATTCCAATGATGCCTGATGGATGGAGGTCATGAAGCTAACTGGAGTCTCACTGACGAAACTGTCAGTTGTCACCGACAACTAACTGCAGTGGTGACCGACAGAACAGAGAGTTTAGAAAATGACAAAATATCTAGTTGGCAGAGCTAAAGATAGACTTAACTGGTTGTCTACTTTGTTTTATTCAACCAGAGATAAGTGATTGATTTAAAGATGATTTGTATAGTTGGCAAGAAGATATCTACGAGACAAATTAGGAGTTATGATTTAAATCTAATTGGCTGGATTTTTTATCACACCAAGAATCAAGAATCAAGAATCAAGAAACAATGAATATCATGTCTATATAAGAGACAAGCTTAATTCATTTACAAATGGGATTAAGGGGAGTGAATAGAAAGAGGATGCTGAAGAGAAATTGATGAAGAACAAATTCATGCAGTGCTGATCAAACAAGCTGAAGGAAGAGCTAAGGAATTGTGTAGACACTGACGAACAGTGTGCACAACATCACAAAGCAAAAAGTATGGAGCAAAAGGATTGAATTGATACATTGGTCAGAGAGGTAATGTACTTAAATAGATTTGAAAATCTGCAATTCAAAGTTGCAATATGAACAGGTTATAGTGTTTCAGTTTAACCATTGAAGCATCAAGTCTCTTAACCGAGAAGGACTTAATAGTCTTCTATATATTGAGGTACATCTCAAGGAGTGCCAAAAAGGTTGATTCATGAAAGTAGCATTGGACTTGCCCGATACATATTGACAGTCTAAGGAGGCTGATTCAAGGATGGTAGCAATAGATGCCTGATACTAAGTGACAACCTCTATGTATAAAATCCTCTAACAAGGTTGCACTTAACAATGTGTTTGTAACCTTTAACAGGGTTGGCTCCTAA